>VXAL01009920.1:218465-256859 GCA_013399475.1 Chauna torquata
CCCGGCGCCGTGACAGCCGCCGCCAGCCCCGGCTACCGGCTCAGCACCCTTATCGACTTCCTCCTGCACCGGACCTACGCCGAGCTCACCGTGCTGGCCGACCTGTGAGTGCCCCCGGTCGCCCTCCCCTCGTCAGAGGGCCTGCTCCCGCGCCTCTCCCTGCCGCGGCTGGCGAGGGACGGCGGTTTGTGCCGCCTCCCCGCCTTGCGGGGAGTGAGGAGGCCTCCTCGCCGGGGGCCTGACCCAGAGCCCGGCTGGGGTCCGGAGCTCCTTCCCCTTCTCCCACCCCGGGGAAATGCCCCGTTCGTGCGGCTTTGTCTCGCATTAGGCTGTATTCAGGGGTCTGGCGGAAGCTAGTGAGCAACCTGTCATAAAAAGGGAAAAAGACAGGGGAATGCAGAGTAGCTGAATGCAGATTGCCTTCTTAAGTGCTCGAGTCCAACCCCGAGTGACCGTCGGAAAGCCCAGCTGTAGTATTTGTACTGATGTCAAAATACATGAAACTGAAACGTGTGAAGCTAAGGTATTTTCAGGTGCTGCAACTCCTGCAGTTACCTAAGCACTCCTGAAAATACCACTTGATTATTTGGGAGGAAGAAAAAAATTATTTATATTTACTTTACAATCTGTTGTGCTAATGCTGTTGTGTTTGAAGTGGAAAAGCAAAGCAATGTTTTTGGGCCAAGAAAAGCTTTCCTGAAACATTCTGGCAGTGAGTAAGCCAGTTTCCCTTTTAGTTTGCTTAACCTTAAAGATTCCTGTGAGGGTTGTGTATGTTTCAAGAAGTGACATACTGAGCAAATGGGGACAAAAACCGTGTGTAGTTCTTGTAAAACACCATATCTGGCAAGTATGCAAGCAGAGTTTTGGTTGACTGGGGGTTAAGAGCATTCAAACTCTAGAAAGGACAAGGAATTTTAGTTGTATTTGGAAAAACTTCCAAAATGTCCATCAATAAGTCTTTCCTGTATGTTTATGGTTTCTATAGACAGTAGTTGATTCCGTATGTGTTCTTGTAGGAGCATGTGCCTGTGATGTCTTCTGTGCTTGTTTTATGATTTAGAACTGGTTCTTTTGACTTGAGTGTGTAATTAAGGTACAAAGTAAAATAGATGGTTTGAAGAACACATGGAAAATGCTTTGGGCACTTTGATTCACCAAGTAGTTTGTAAGCTATGTGACGTCTCTTCCAAAAGTGGAGTGAGCTAGATTTTTTTCTGCTGTATTTCACCATAAAGTGTGAATTTGTCTAATAAAAAGCCCAGCTGGAAAGTATTGTCCTTCCTCCCTCCAAAAACGTGAGTTCTTGCTCCTTTACCAGTATCAGCCTAGTCCTTGAATGAAAAATAACTTTGAAATGAGGTGCCTGTAATACCTGAAGAACATTAAGATTTACAGGAATACAGTCTCCCCTCTCCAGTAGTGTCTGTCATACAGGTAGCTGATAAACTCCTGGAGTATGGCATTTCTTCACTTCTAGACTGATAAAAGAGAAACTTATTTCAGGCAAGTCAGGCACGGCCAAATTTAACAGCTGCTGTAGATGTTCAAGGATTGCTTCTATGAATTAATTAACTCTTGTCATGGATGCTTAGTGAGAATTGTGAATTACAAAGCACAGGTAGTGATGGTGCGTGGCTCCACTGGTTTAGCAGAAGTCTTGAGATTTGAACATTCTTCAAAGCTTTTAAATTCATTTGGCCAGTTCCAGCTTAACTGGCACAGAGTACTGGCAGGTGCCCCTGTGGTGCTGTTATACACCTGATTCTCCCCGCATCCCTGTTGCCTTAACTAGACTGCTTTCTAGAGATGTTAGTTGCTTCCTTTATCAAACGTGATTTCATTGTATTTAGGAAACATTTACAATCATAGAGTTTTTGAAATGCTCTTTATAGGTATGTAGAAGTTCTTCGTGTATGTAATTGAAGGTTACTAACACAACTGCTTTTATAGTGGTATGAAATGTAATGGAACAATAGGTAATATGCTTTTTTTCTTTCTTTCTTTTTTTTTCCTTTTTAATATAGATTACCGAGAAAGACTGATATGGAAAGGTGAGTTACAATAAGACAGTCTGTAATGCACATTAAAATATAAAACTTTGTTTAGGATGTTAAGATGAGTATAGAACTGCTTCAATATAATATTTTTCTCCTAATTTTAGATTTTATGCAAGAAAATAAGACTTGTTTGTCTTGCTGTCACTACATAGTTTCAAGATATTCCTCAGCATCAATGGCAATATTAGTTTTTTCTTTTTTGTTTTGTTTTTTGGTTGTCGTTTGAGCTCTTTTGTTGCACAGTTCAGTGGCGTACTGTTGCTGTTATGATACATGAAATCTGTTAAGGCCATTTTTCTCTTAATGGCAGTGAAGTGACAGTAAATCTAATGTGAAAGGGAGCTGGAGAACCTAAATAGATTCTAGTTAGTGTGATGAAGAAACTTTTTGTTCAGAGGTAGCAGTTCAATGATGGAAACAAGGTAAAAACTTCTTTTCGGCCTTTTTCTGTATTACCTGTCTGCCTTATCATAAGACACCATTTAAGAGAGCTATGTTTTCTACCTGTTCTGTGTTGTTTTGAAGTATAGAGATGATTAGAAAACCAGTGTAAGAGAACGGAACAGGCTTTTTTTTTTTTTTAAACTCCTCCCTCCCGCCCAGGATGAAGGAATTTGGTTTGCTCTTTTGTTTCTTTGAATAAATTTTGAGTCTTTTTTCTTTTGAATAAACTTCATTACCTTTGTTATTTGTATTGACACTCTTATTGACCTAATTTCCTTTGGGAACATATAACAGCTATGCTATTCCTAAGAATGCTAATAAAGAACTCTGTGTACCAGGATGATCGTTAATTCAATTGTCTCAGGTCTTCTGAAACACTCATAACCTGTTGTGAAATTAATCCCATCTTTGAGAAATAATAACCTGGGACGATTCCTTGCACCTCCTTTTTCTTTTCATATGCATAATATTTTATAAAGAAAACCAATCTATTTGTATTTTAAATTTTCACGATATTTGCTGAAGCAATGAAATTCAACTTGGGCCCAGAGTTCCCTCTAACTCGTGTGGGGGCTTCTCCCATCTAGATGTTTAGCATTTTGTGATCAAGCTGGAACCTACTCTGTGGGGCACACAAGTTTGAAGCAACATGTCAGTCCTAATGGAATACGGGTAAAAGAAAGTAAAACTGTCTCAAATGGTTACAAAGGATGTCCTGCAGCTGAAAGCATCTTGAAACTAAATGTTCACATCCATGTTAACGTTGACTTATTTTGCTCTTCTTGATGAAATGACTTTCCAGTTCTGAAGGACATCTATTAAGGGGGGTAGTTTAACTGTCCGGATTATTCTATTTTTTCCTGACTTCAAGAGCTGCAATGGCACTTCAACAGCGCTTTAAGCACTGTTTCTGGAAGCTAGTCTAGTGAAGTGGTGTATATCCTTTGGTGAAGATGTGATGGTGTTATCCTCTAATAAAGCTCACATAAAATCTAAATTTTTTACTATAATGCCACGCTAAAAGATGCTGTGAAAAGAAAAATTGATAGAAAATTATGAATCTTAATATTATATTGGCTTTTCTTTGCAAAGCATCATTTATTAACATCGTTATCATGGATAGGAATAAATCACTTCAGATATTTTTTTGCAACAAGGAAGAGAAGCAGTTGGATTAAAAAGCATGATGTTGGTACTGTGGTGTAAAATAACATTGAATGCTTGGGAAAATCCAGGTGCTTTCTTCTTGGTAATGGAGACTATTTTGCTCAGTATTCTTTATCTTCTTTTCCTTTATCCTCCAGTAAAGTGTAATGTATGTGAATTTTTTTTCTAAATACAGTAATGACTGTATAAGATTTTAACTGGAGCTTGGATTACAATGACTTTGCAAGGTCCTATCTTCTGTTGTGGGGAAATGGCAGGTAAAGCTTATACCTGTGTACCCGAATAAACAATTCCTGTTGTTATTCTGCCAACAACTATATAAACATGTTTTTCCTAAAAACAATGTTTTCCCTCTGTTTTTGCAGTAGTTAGAGAACCAGTCTGTTACTTGTCAAATTTGCTGCAGAAACTATCATCTACACAAGAAGAGTTTAAAAAAAAAAAGTTCAGAACTGTTGTAAGAACAGGTTATTCATAACTTCAATAACAGTGCAGTTACCTTTGTGAAACATTGATTTTCATTCCTTTTTAATGACAAAATGGCTGCTATTTCACTCATGCCGTAGACGCACATAATTTTGGTTTGCAAGGTGCTTTGGAGATACCTGGTCCTAACCTCTGCCTGAAGTAAAAGACAATTTCAAAGTTGGTTCAGGTTGCTCAGGGTCGTATCCAGTTGAGTTTTAAATACCTTCAAGGATAGAACTCCTGCACTCTTTCTGGGCAACCTGCTTCAGTCTTTGACTGACTCACTGTGGTTTCTTTGTTTGCTTTCCTAATGTCTAACTGGTGTTTCACTGTGCTTTCTAGTTTGTGGCTGTTGTCCCTTATCCTTTTGCACTTCGGAGAAGAGTCCGTTTCCATCTTCTGTATACCTCTTTTTACACCCCTTTAGATATTTGAAGACAGCAGGAGTATCCCACCATAGCTTTCTCTTAGGCATAAGCAAACACAGCTTCCATAGCCGCTCTTTTTTTCTCGTGTGTTCCAGCCCCTAACTTACTTCTGTATGGCAATTATCTTTCTTGGCTAGGGAGTTAAAAACTGGACATAGTGCTTCAGATGCAGTCTGACAAATGCTGACTCAGGGCACATAATTGCTTTCCTTGACCTAGGCTGTGCTCATGGAGTACAGCCTGTTATTGTGATAAGGGCACAGTGCTGATGCCTGTCCACCAGGACCCTCAGGTCCATTTCTGCACAGCTACCCAGCTGCTGCTTAGTCTTCAGTCTCCGCTGTTACATGAGGTTATTTGGTTCCAGGTGCAGGACTTTGTATGTGTTTTTGCTTCGTGAGGTTCCTGTCAGCCAGGTCCTCCAGCCAGCTGAAGTCCCTTTGTTTACTCTGTCCAGTTTGACATCACCTGCAAGCTTTCAAAGGGTGCATTCCTTCACACCATGCAGGTTGTCGATGGAAGTGTTAAATTGTATTGGCCCCTCTGTTGAGCCTTAAGGGACGTGAGTAGTAACCACCATTGAGGAAATCCAACAGTCAGCCTTTCATGTCTGGCACTCCAGCCAGTGTTTCATCTAGCTTGTAGTCCACTTATCCATTCTATATGTTACCAACTTGGCTGTGAGGATACTACGGGAGATCTTGTCAAAAGCCGTGAAAAAGTCAATGTAAATGCATCTTCTGCTCTCCTCTTGATCATGGAGCTGGCCATCCTGTAGAAGACAATTGTGCTGATCAGGGATGATTTGTCCTTGGCAGATTTGTGTGGGCAGTTCCCAGGCTGCTTTCACGTTTCTTATTTACCTGGATGTAGCTTCTAGAAAGATTTTCTGCATAATGTTTCTTGTTTACTGAGCTTAGGCTGACTGGTGTGTAGGTCCCTGGATCCTTCTTATTCTTGAAGACGGGCATGTTGTCTGCCTTTTTCCAGTCATTGAGACTTCTATCACTATGGTCTTTTGAAAATGATAGAGCGACTTTACAGTGGCACGGGTCAACTCCTTCAGCACCCTTGGATGCATCCTATCTGCTTCAATGGACCTTTGTATATCAAGCTTGCTTAAGTGGTCCTTAACTTGATATTCTTCTACTGTAGCTAGTGCTTCACTCCCCCAGACTCTGCCACTAGGCTGAAGGATCTGAAACACCAGAGATCAGAACCTGCCAGTACAGACCAAGGTAAAAAATGTACTCAGTACCATGGCTTTTTGCATGTCAATTATGTCTTGGTCTACTGAGCACTGGACTTGTGTTTCCTTAGTCTTTTGCTGCTGATATACCTTTAGAAGTCCTTCTTGTTGACCTTCATCTGTTGCTAGTTTTGCTTCTGAGTTCTGATTTTCCTTCACTTGTCCCTGCATGCTCGAGCAATTTCTCTGTATTGCCCTCTCCCACCTTCTTTGTGTTTCCAGTTTGCATTAAGTTTGCTCAGGGGTTCACTGTTCGGTTAAGCTGGCCTCTGCAATACTGCTCAGCTTTCTGCTCATTGGAACTGACTTCGTTAGAAACAAAGCTTTCAGTATTCGTATTTATATTAAAGATGAATTATTTTGAAGGGTTGTTTCTTAAATGTGGTCATTAAAAAGCTTTTTAATGTGCTCTGCTTTGCTTTATAGGCCTTGTAAACATACTTTTTCCTGAAGTTTCATCTTCCTTGAACAATTTTTTTTGTGCAGCCCAACATAAGGTTCTGTATCTATAATGAGGAAGAAGGAACATGGCAATGTTGAAACTCTTTGGGTTCTTGGTAGAAGGGTAGATGGATGTGAATTCCCGAAGCAATTGTGGTTTGGGGGTGATAGCCATGGTTATGGGAGCAGGATTCTGTCAAGTAGAAGTAAAAAGCTTTCTGTAACTTCATATAGTGGTATTAATGAAACAGTTACTGGAATACTCTACTTCTTTTCAATAATTTTCATTATTAAATTCCTGTGCTTTTTTCTTTTTTTTCCTTGTATACCTTTCATTTCCGGCCACAGAACATCAGTTTGAATTTTTCTTGCTGTCATGCTTTTCACCACAGAAGTTTGGTTGAAATAACCGCTTCTAGATTTTTAGCAATTTCTATAGGGAATATGGGAGATTTCTGGCATTCTAGTCTCCCTGTAGACGTCTTCCAAATCCCATTATGTTTTTGTGAACCTTTAACCATTCTCAACATCTTGCTTTGATACTGTAGTTACTATAGTATTAGAGCAATACGTACCTATAGCAGCTTGTCTACCACTTGAAGTTTTAATATCAGGCTGGATGGCATTCTAAAATGTATCCTCTGGAATGCAGAGAAGTTATTGGCTTGATGCCGAAGTTCTTGGATGAGGTTTGTAATATGTAATACAAGAGACAGAACCAGATGATATTAGCGGTGCTTCTGGCCTAAATGTTCACCTGCTACAATCAGATTCTGCTTTATGTATTGCACAGAAGGTTTTACCTCATTGCACCAACGCTTTTAGCAGGAACAGGCTCTATCTGCGTTATGAGTATGTATTTTACAGATTAGGATCAGAAGGAGGTGCAAGTTCTGCTTGGTAGAGGCCAATATCTGTTGTGGTGATGAATGTTCTTTTTGTCCACTTGCTTTTGTTACTTTAAACTTAATCGTAAACCCTGGGGAAATCCTGTAAAAGGTATACAGATAACGCAGTTGAGTTCACTAGGGAATTGTTTCTCTATAAATTAGTAATTAATTCATCAATTAATTCGTTTGTGTGTTCTTTTTGGTTTCCCCAGACAGTCTTGGTTGGTTAGAATCTGTGTATATTGATTGAATCATATGATTCTATATTGTTAGCATTTAGGTGCTTAAAACAGTGAGCTAAATCTTTTTTCCATATTCTGTTCAAACGAGCAATCTATTAATGCCTACATTAACACAATTAGAAGTTATCATTACAACTGTTTTTTTTTTTTTTTTAAGACACAGAGTTGAATTGCAGCTTTATTATTTATCTGAGCACTGGCTGAATGTATATTTGGTTGTTTTTTGTTTTTACAGAAAAATAGAAATAGTGCAGTTTGCAAGCCGCACTCGTCAACTGTTTGTTCGTTTGTTAGCCTTAGTGAAATGGGCTAATAATGCTGGAAAGGTGGAAAAATGTGCGGTAAGTTAGCTACAGAGTTTGGTATGAAATAATCTTTTAGTAGTATGGGATTTTGGTACTCCCTAACTTTTCCTTACTATAGAAGTTTAAAACAAAACCAACCTGTATTTCACAGGCAAATGAATATTAAGTGATAATGAGCTTCTTCCTATTGAGAAATTGTATAATGTCTCTTAACAGTTCATGTTCCAAAAAACTCAGTGGCAAAAAATGAAAGGCTTGTCTGGATGTAGTTTCAGGAGTGCTGGGGGGTTAGGTGATAGGACAGGGAAGATGGTGATCTCAGTGTGATAGTTCTTCTTACCGTTTTCATCCTGTTTTTGGTGAAATAAGAATAAAGCCCAGAATGTTGCAAACACGAAGCCTCCAGTGATTACAAACAAGTTTGGTTGCATTCCAGTAGCAATCATCAGATAAAGAGCTGTGAGGCTTCACAGACGCTCCACAGCATCAGAAATACCATGCAGATTTAAAGCGTCCTTGCATGTGAATGTAAGAAAAGGCCAGAGCATTCATTCTTTCTGTTTTATAGATTCGATTACTTGAGTGGGTAGGAAGTGACATAATCATCTCAGTCACGCATTAGATGAGCTGAATGTGAAGAGCCATTGATTTCTGCGTTTTTGACACACATCTTCTCTTTTTTTTTTTATCCCCCCTCTTCCCACCCCATCTTCTACAGATGATATCAAGTTTTTTAGACCAGCAAGCCATTCTATTTGTGGACACTGCTGATCGTCTGGCATCTCTAGCTAGAGATGCTTTGGTTCACGCTCGTCTACCTAGTTTTGCTATCCCATATGCAATTGATGTTCTGACAACTGGATCATACCCACGCCTGCCTACCTGCATTAGGGTAAATAATGTTACAATATGTCTTGGGGTGGGGTGGATTCCCATCAAATGCACGTTAATGGAACTAATGGTCTGATATGTGCACATGGAAGTGTAGTTTAATACAGGCATAGTGCCAAGTCTCTGTAGTGTCAGTTTCTGACACAGAGCACTTCCTATTTGAAAAAGTTACCCTTTCTCAGTAAAACATTATTTCAGTTTAGACTAGTTCTGCTCTACAGTGAGTATAACAGCAGCTCTTCATTTCGATCTTTATATATTTGTACATGCTAAGCCACAATCCCAGAAAAATGTAGTGTAAAAATGAGAAACTGACATCTGTTGTTCTCAGAGGTTTTGGCTACAGCATATTGTATTTGTAAATGTACTGAACTACTTAGAGCTCTCTTTAATGCTGCTGCCTTTTCTTTCTGATGAAATGCAAAATAACAGGATTTGTGATGAAATAATAAACAGTAGTATCTGTGACTTAGATCTATAGCTACAGATAAGGATTGGGTTTCAAATGTTAGTATTTAAAAATGAGTTTAGCATGGTGTAAGGCCTGGAATTTTTTTTGATTGATTCAAGTTGAGCGATTTTATTGTGTGATCAGTTGCAGGTAAAATGTAAATAACTATAAAATGAAAAAGGAAAAAAAAAAACTGAATGCAAGAGTAAAAAAAAAAAAACAATTTTGCTCATCTGTAATGGCCTGTAGGATTTGTATTTTCAGAATTCTGATCTGGTTAGTTTCCATCATTGCTACTGGTAATGTATTAGATGTGTTTGAGATACGTAGATTTTTTTCATGTTTATTTTAACAGGATAAAATTATCCCTCCTGACCCAATTACAAAGACTGAAAAGCAAACCACCCTTCATCAGCTAAACCAGATTCTTCGACATCGATTAGTGACTACAGATCTCCCTCCCCAGTTGGCAAATCTTACAGTTGGTAAGAACCGGAAATACTTTTTGAAGAACAGTTTATTGCAGACTGACTTAAAAATATTGTTTTAGTGCTTTAAAAAAAAAAAAAGCTAAAAGATAACTTAAGTGAGATCATTAGGCAATCATCAGGCATGCTTAATCTATAAGAGTGGGATTCTGACTCTGTATAACATCAAATTATGTCTTTTCCCCTTTTGAAAAATGAGGACACTGATAATCTTACTGAAATATTTTCCTTCAAAGAGAAATCCCATGCAGGTAGTAGCAAAAGGTTGTAGACACTGTCTTGCTCTTTCAAAAAATATTATGGAAGGTTCTTCCCTTCTTTTAAGACAATACCGTAACAGATAGAGGTGCTCATTTCCTGGTCCATGTTAGGCCTAACAATGTAGCCGCTTTACCTTAGGTTACTTTAAAAATGCCATTTAATTAAACTGTTAGATATTTCTTGTAGAAACTCTTTGAATTTTAGCTTAAGCAAGTTACTCAAATGTTGCTTTTTTTTAGTCTGCTTTGATATTCATCTTCATGCATGAAGTCTGCTCATTTTTCTGCACGCGTTTTGTTCTGTGGCTCTTGCAGTGCCAGATCTCTTAATTATAGAGATCTGTTTTCAGATCTCTGTTTTCATTTAGCCTGAGCAGTGGTAGACATTACAATGACTTTTTTTTTTACAGGAAGGGTGTCTATAAACTAGATTATTGCAGAAGCACAGAAAACAGGACTGGAATAGACCTAGTCCATACTTTTGACTAAGTCAGAGTTAGCCATGTATAAATCATGCCCCACAAATCTAGACTGAAGATGTTTCTGAAAAATCATAGTAATAGTTTTCACTGGTTCCTATATAAACACTTGCAATATCAATATTAGAGCCATTTTTTTTGTCTAACTGAAGTGTAAATGGATGTATGTCTGAGTCTTCAGTTTTTCAGTTAACTAAACATTTCAATGACTAGTACTTTCTGGTTTGGATTTGGTTTGTTTTTAAGAGCATGTCTGGCATGCTTTAGAATATGCAACTTTGAGTTAAAATGGTTAAAATTACAATTCTTGACACTTAGAAATATTTCTATAGAAAAGGTATATGTATGACATTTTGTTAGGTGATCAAGAAGAAGATTGACCCACAGTTTATAGTAATGACCTGTACTAAATTGTCTGCTTTGTTACTCATTTCCTTTATGACCTTGCTTACATAGTTTTGGCCATCTTTGTTCCCAGTTCTTGAAACTGATAGCAGTGTTTACAAAAGTATAAGGATATACATGACAATTACATAAATAATTATATATAATCTTTGCTTCTGTGCATGTATATAAGTTGTGGAAAAGTGTATTTTCCCTAAATGAAAATGGAGCTAAAATATTTTAATGTTAGATAAATGGTTTGCAGTGAAATATGATTCCAGTGCTAGATTTTAGCCTGGGCTTTTTGTTTGTGAATCTCTTTTGGATATTGCTTAAAATAATAATTGTTGATATGTCAAAGAATTGGGAAAACTAAGCTAGACATCTTCTTTATGTAACTTGACCTGCTAGTAGTCAGCTCAATGTTACTCTGTGTTAAAGTAGCACAAATGTTAGATTATAGTTACTAAAGTACTGCTGGGGAGACAGTTGGGGGCTTCTGTCCGTGCTTACTGTTACATAAGCAGCTGTCAAGTCTTCCGAGTTGAACAGAAACATGCGGCAGAGCAGAAACTGCAGGGAAGTAATCCGTTGTGAGTGCCAGGAGCTACTACACTGGTGTCACAGAATCACAGAATGGTTTGGGTTGCAAGGGACCTTAGAGATCATCTAGTTCCAACCCCCCTGCTATGAGCAGAGACACCTTCCTCTAGATGATGTTGCCCAGGGCCCCATCCAGCCTGGCCTTGAACACCTCCGGGGATGGGGCATCCACAACTTCTCTGAGCAACCTGTTCCAGTGCCTCACCACCCTCTGAGTAAAGAATTTCTTCCTAATGTCTAATCTAAATCTCCCCTCTTTTAGTTTAAAAGCGTTCCCCCTTGTCCTATCACTGTCTGACCGTGTAAAAGGCATCTTGTGAGACTGATGGAAATAAAACATTTTTTCTTCCTTAGCCAATGGCCGTGTGAAGTTCCGAGTTGAGGGGGAGTTTGAGGCCACCTTGACTGTGATGGGTGATGACCCTGACATCCCCTGGCGCCTTCTCAAACTGGAAATTTTGGTTGAAGACAAGGAAACTGGTGGTAAAAATAAATAATAAAAAAAAAATAATTAAAAAGAAAAAATTACACTTTCATTTTAATGTGTTTCATTTTAATGGTGTTCATCTCTGGTGCTGCATAAGTCTTCTACATACAGAGTCTTTCGCATATCACAACTTGTGATAACGAAGCTGCATATAGATGCCTAGTTTTCACCTTACTCTATATGCTTTTGATACCTCAGCAGTGGTAGTCTGTGACAGTATAGTAGACTGACTAAAATTTCCAGAGCAAACCAAGGATTGTGTTATTTTGTTAGAAGGTCTGGTATGGCAATTGCTCCGAACAGTTGTCTCTTTTTTTTTTAATAGCTTACTAATTTATTTTTATGACCTATTACTTTATTTTAAATACCTGCTTTTCTGATGTCTAATGTGAATTATTTTGAATTCATGAAAGATGGTCGAGCCTTGGTTCATAGCATGCAGATCAACTTCATCCATCAGTTGGTCCAGTCACGGCTGTTTGCTGATGAAAAGCCACTTCAGGACATGTACAGCTGTCTGCGTATCCTTCTGAAAGTTGCTTCTGAATAAGCTGTGTAATGTAGTCTTGCGCTTTCTAGTAGCTGGAGGTCAAGAAAGATGGATGCCCTATTAAGCTAGGGGGAAATGTCTGGAAGTAGAGTAAAAAGTGATGGCTTTGGAGACAGTTGTTCTCATTTGTCAGTGTGTAAACTTTGATTCTATGCATTTAATCAACAAAGGTAAAGATGAGATACTTGAGACATCAGGCTGCATGGTAAGTCAGTGAAGTAGCTGCAGTTTGCGTGTGCTGATTCTGGAGACAGAATACAGTGCTGACTTTGGAGGTGTGGGAGCTAACAATTCTTACAGTAGAACTGTAGTAAGGTGATGATGGTGTGTTGCACCTGTGTGAAAAATAAAATGGGATATAGCTTGTGCAGAAAATCAATGCAGTGACTTTCTGTATGCAAAGGACAAATTACTTGTCAATATGAAGTAGTTTTCAGTGAAACAATCTCGGCAGAAACAAACACAGACATGTTACTTATGGGTGACCATGGAAGATGGGCTTAGTGGTAACTATAGGGTGAACTTCTTTATTAGTAGTCTTCTTTTCCAAAAAAAGATGGTTGGAATTGAAATCTCTAAAACAAAACTATTGTGACACTCTTGCCTAACAACCTGTCCTAGGTAAGAGTTTAAAAATAAAAGTAAATTAAAAAAAATAAAAAATGAAAAAAAATCTTTGAGAAATATTTGATGCTGTTTGTATGCGTTTGTGTCTGGATTAGTACATTAGTATATTTTCAGACAGCATCTTGTCTGACACTTGTGACAAATGGATTTATGTAATGTACAGAAATGGATTTATGTAGCGTACAGACTGTTTGGATATCTTTTATTTTCTTAACTCCGTTCCTTAGACTCCTTCTGCTTAGCACTTCAATTGGAAGTCTTGCATTCACAAACACTAATGCTGATTCGAGAGCGCTGGGGTGACCTAGTGCAAGTGGAGCGATATCATGCAGGAAAGTGCCTCTCTCTCTCTGTATGGAAGTAAGTTAATTTAAAAAGGGCTGTTAACAAACTTAATAAGTGAAACAATAGGAGTGTTTTCATTTACTACGCTTGAGCCAGAATTTTCAGAACTGTATTTTCTTTTTGATGTAGGACTCCGAGACTCTCTAGCTAAGTACCTAAACATGTTGCTGTACCTGTGAAGAAGTGAGGGATGTACATGAGAACAGTGGATGCAGTCATAAAATCAGCTCATTTTTATGTGGATATCTAAATAAATGGACAATTCTTTGTCAGTCTTTCACTGTAGCTATTGCTTGACTTTCACTAGATAGAAGAGCATTTGGATTACTTTTTTTTAATACTGATTCCTGTGTTGAATTTGCAGCCATCTAAAACTTTTTTTTGTGGGTATAGTTTACTAACATTTCTGCATTAAAAGGTTAAACTAAAATTTTTTTTTTCAGTTCAGCTTACATAATATTATTTTTATGCAGAACTCTCAGAATCAAGGGTTAGCTACTGAAAAGCATACTTTCTGCTATTCCAATTACATGTTTTAATTTTTTTCTTTCTTTTAAGCCAACAGGTGCTTGGCAGGAAAACGGGGACTGCTTCTGTTCATAAGGTCACTATTAAGATTGATGAGACTGATGTCTCAAAACCCTTACAAATATCTCATGAGCCTCCACTGCCAGCCTGTGATTCCAAACTGATGGAAAGAGCCATGAAGGTAAAAGTTTGCCTTGCAATAGGCATCTAGTTTTATAAATCAACAACTTAAAAATGTTTGTTCTGCTTTGATTCTGAGCATACTAAGATTTACGCTCATCTGTTACTCTAGATCACAGTATGTTTATGCTGGGACTGTAAATAGTTGTTACAAATTAGTGGTCTTGATTTTGCCTTTAAAATTACACCCACTTTTCAGTGCCTTATATACCACTTCTGGAGACAGAATGCTGGGGCTGGGGGGGAACAGCAGCAAAGTTTCAGTTTTGGTTAGTGTTTGGTTTGAAATAATTCATAAAGAGCCAGTTCTTCCCTTTCCTGTCTTGAAGATGCTGTGTAACCTTCCTCTGAAAATCAGCTTCCCCGTGTGGCTTAAGCTGGCTACCAAGCAGCGCTAATCAGTTTAGAAAATCCTACATTATGGTTTGGAAACGTGCAAAAGAGTTAACATAACTTGCTTGTTGCAAGGGTTATACAAAGCTTGGTTTTGTATTAGCACTAATGAGGCCACTGTAAATTTGAGATTTATCAAAGTTAATGCCAACTCCCTTTAACTACTTGCTCTGAGCTTAAATATTTTATTGGCTTTGGTATATACACTGCTGTTCTACTGTTTGAATAATGATCTTAGCTGTAATAATGTAGACAGCATTGTGTTTCTGTTTAAGATACTATACAAAACTGGCACAAACAAATGTTTGTCTAAGCGGGAAATTATACATTAGTGTGCTGAAAAATTGATGTAGTTGTAGAAGCCGTAGTCAATTGTTTGTGAAGGCAACGGCTTAACCGGTAGCATCTGTTGAGTTGAAATACCTTTGTGGATGGATAAACACTTGATTTTAAGGCCTTGTTTTGGAAAGCTAGTTTTTTAGGAGAAGGTCATTCTGGTATACATGAAGGCAGGTACTGAAATTCTATATAATTCTGTGCTGGTATAAACCTCTTCTGCATTTGTCTCTTACGATAGGATAAAATTTGAGTTTAATTCACCTTGAACAGTTTTCAAAGCAATGTGAGGTTAACTAGAGAAAAGTTTTGTAGTAAGCTATGGCTTTGCTTAAGCAAAATATGTAAATAACGTAACTAATGTGAATGGATATAAATGCAAATGCTTTAATTTAGGTTGCACAGGTCAGTTCCAGTGAATATGAGCTGGTGGCATAAACTTCAGCACTGGGAATGCAACAAGTCTGTAGATACTCCTGGATTCAGTAGAGTTGCTCATATTCACAGTCTGCCACTGCATCTTCATTGTATTGTTACCCCTGTTAGCAAGACTAAAACTAGCATGTTATGTTTCATGCTACAGTTACATTTGTATTTGGGCCAGGAAGGAGGGCCGCAAAGATGATGAGGGCGCTGGAGCACCTCTCCTATGAAGAGAAGCTGAGAGAGCTGGGGTTGTTCAGCCTGCAGAAGAGAAGACCCAGGGGAGACCTTACACCAGCTTGCCAGTACCTAAAAGAGGGCCTACAGGAAAGCTGGGGGAGGGACTTTTTATCAGGGCCTGTAGTGATAGGAGACGGGGTAATGGTTTTAAACTAAAAAACGGTGGATTTCAATTAGGTATTAGAAGAAAATTCTTCGCTGTGAGAGTGACAAGGCACTGGAACAGGTTGTCCAGAGAAGTTGTGGGTGCCCCATCCTTGGAAGTGTTCAAGGCCAGGTTGGATGGGGCTTTGGGCAACCTGGTCTAGTGGAAGGTGTCCCTGCCCATGGCAGGGGGGTTGGAACTAGATGATCTTTAAGGTCCTTTCAACCAAACTATTCTATGATTTGCATAAAGGCAACCATATTCTAATAGAGTTTTGTTTATTTTTCCTTAGCTTAGGCTAGTTATAAGTTTGTACATGCTAAGCTGGAAAATACTCCAGCCTTGATCCAGAACAAGTAGGTCTGCGCAGGAAGTGATAACAGCATAGTTTGTGAAACTTCTTTTCTTTTACATTTTCTTCTAATCTTCTCTCAAAAGTCTTTCCACTGTCTGCTGCACAGGCAACATCGTATGTTAGTTTGTTGTATTTTGTAGCGATCCAAATACTCAGCTTAATAATGCGTTTGGTTCACCACAGTTCTCAGCAAATTAATTCCAAAGTGATCATTTTATTAAGCTTTGTTCATGTGTGCTAGTGCATAAAGCCTGTATATCAAATTTGAACTTGCTCAGGTGTGTTTCTTTTTTACAGATTGATCATCTGTCAATAGAAAAGCTCCTAATAGACAGTGTCCATGCGAGATCTCATCAAAAACTCCAGGAGCTGAAAGCCATTCTTAAGAGCTACAACGTTAATGACAATTGTATGTGTTTTCTACTGAACTTTGTTTTAAGTTTATTTCCATTCATGTCTGGGAATGTTCTCCTTTTTCCTTGTTCTTGTTTTCATTAATTTGAACAAAAAATATGAAAAAAAATAAAAGGCAATGTGTTTAGAATTAACAAGATCTAGCTTTAAATTATTATGCATTGCTAACTAAAATACTCAACAATATCTACCTTTAAATGTAGTATAATAGATAAAGCTGACAGAGTATTATATTTTGGGTAGAATGGTTAAAAGTTGTCCACTCTAAAACTTGTACATGTTCAGAATTAAAAGGAAATCTTCCACTGTCTTGAACTGGCTTTGGGTGAGACTTTGTTTTAACTGCTGTTGAAACTTTTGGGATTCAGATTGAGCCTGTAATCTTGACGCAGCAAGTTAAAAGACATTCAAGGATTTATAATCTTCTTCAAATTTAGTCTGTTTTTTTTTCTGGCTGGTTTATTATTAGCACTGTTTTCAGAGAGAAATTCTTGTATTCGATTCCCTCTTTATGTTGAGTGAAATAATGTGCAATACTCATACTGAATTCAGGACTACTGGAAGTAAAGATTGCTCCTGTTAAAAACAAACAAACAGGTTTTGGGATTATAATGGGCTGAGTTTTAATCTGATGAGGTTGAATTTTGTGTCAAATTATTAATGTCAATTTTTCATTTAGCATTCATTGAGACAGCTCTTCCAACTCTTGTAATTCCAATTTTGGAACCATGTGGTCGATCAGAGTGTCTGCATGTTTTTGTTGATCTTCATTCTGGAATGTTTCAATTGATGCTCTATGGTGTTGGTAAGTAGGTGAAAAAACAGGCCGTATTTGATATCTTGCAACAATCCTGTATTATGAGGTTATTTTATGTGAGCAATTCTGTCAAATCTGTAAAGTTCTGTAAATAAATAAGGGTTAAGCAAATGAACAGTGCATGCTGGGTAATCAGCTAGGTATTTGAGTTTGAGGAATGGAGAAGTGGGTCTTTTTTTTTTTTAAGATCCACAGTTCAGTTAAGTATATTTTAAGAGGAGGACAGACTAACTATTGTTAGACATCATTTGCCGTTCTTGTTCTTTGTGGCTCATGATCCCTGGGCAGTGCTGGTAATGGATGCAATCATTTCATACAGACCTAACTGAGAATTGCATTATGTGACCTTAAATATTTTTGAGGTATTGTTCAGGTCTAACTTGAGGTTTCAGATGACCTGAGAGGGAGAGAGAGGGAGGGAGAGAGGTTAATTCTTTTAGCTTATCTGCCTAAAAACTTACTGCTTTGGTTCTACAGGCATTATGGATCATTTGTTATGTATCTTAATTGTGGTTGTTAAATTAGATGAGACACTTTGATTAAAAGGTCAAAAGTTTGCTGTTTTAGGAGCAGATGTTAAGACCATTTACTCACCTAATATTCTTACAGATCAACTGACACTGGATGACGTAGAGAAGTCTGTTAATGATGATATGAAGCGTATCATTCCTTGGCTCCAGCAGCTCAAGTAAGTTACTTGAATAATTCATTTAGTTTGCATAGAATGAATCACTGTGTTTGTATTTTGGATGATTGTGCTTGCTTGGCTTGGTGCTTTACCACAGCAGGGAATATACTTCCTCCCTGTTCCAAGCAAATTTGAGTATTTGCTGTTTCCTCTAAATGGGTGGAGGAAATTCTGCTTTTGCTGGAAGATGATTCCATAGTTCTTCTTTAGTTTGCCATCTTGCATGTAGCCTCAGGTGTTGTTGCATGCATGCTCTGCATGAAGTCTTCTCACTTTTTCAGTAGCAGACTGCTTGCTTCCTGGGGATCTCATTTTGTGTCCGTGCTCATTTTCCATCTCCTTTATTCCACTGTTTCTACAGCTCAACTCTGCTTGTTTCTCAGCAAGAGCAATCTCCCTTTTCACAATACAGAGGGAAAACAAGGAAGTGGCCTAGGATGATTTAAATAATACCTGTTTATCTTCTAACACTTCAGCCCTTGCTGTTTTTAACCTCATATCATCCCTCTATAAAGCCCTGAGATGTAGGCACAAGATACCTTTGGCTCCCCTGTAAGAGGTTGTAGCAAATAATACAAATACAGCATGAAATACAAATTTCATGCATCTGCATGAAAACTGAGTTCCACCTGCTCTGTCTTTTTGGAAATTCCCAGTACTCTGAACTAATTGCAGAGTGAAACCTCTATTTGAGGAATTTTGCTTCTAAAAGAAGCATGATGACGCATGAAGCACTGGCACCCTGGAGAAACTAATCAACCTCCCTTTGTTATGAATAATGTACTCAAGATAATGTCTTGGATAGTGCTGCTGTTTTTGAGGAAGCTAGGCAATCCTGTAAAATGTCTTTTAAGACAGTTATATCTTATATGTATCTTTGAGAATAAACGTGGTGTGTCCTGATGGAGAGGTGTTGAACACCCGCACCTTTCACTGCTGTTCCGAGTGGAAGTTTGACTGAGAAACCAAGCCACGCATTTCTGAGCCCCTTCAAGCCTAGCTAGGCTTCTGGTCTTGCTACTATGGTTGAAATCCATTGGAGTAGAATAAAGTTTAATTTCAAACATCAGAATAAATTTGGTGTCTTGCTGTGGCTCTTCGGTTCCAAACTTACTCAAGTGAACGAGTTTGTTTATAATATAATTGAGAATGACATTAATTCATCTTAGGTGACTTTCTTACTGTATTGTTTACCAGCATACGGGAGCAACGGTTTTTTTTTCTATACTAAAAATAATTGAAGATTCTAAGTCATAAAATGACTGTAATCTGCATGCTTTATAACTTGTCCCTTCTTTTTTATATTGTTATTTTATATTGTGGTGTGTATATATATATTAAAAAAATCTATATATTTATTCATTGAGCAAATAATTTCAGGGCCTTTCTTCATAAATTAACCTCTATCTGTTTAGCAAGCTGAAGCCAATATATAAAGATAGTAATAAGAAAATGTAAACTCAAGAATTTTCTGTGTAATTTTCTGTGTTTAGCTTGTGCAGCGATGTTAGATGCTGTCTTGGAATGTGACTGGCTCTTAATTTGACACTAATGCTCTAAAGAGCAATACAGTAGAATAATTTAAAACAGTTTCAGGGTACTAATGCCTTTATTTCAATGCAAGGTTCTGGCTTGGACAGCAACGTTGCAAACAGTCTATAAAACATCTGCCTACAGTAAGCAGTGAAACTCTCCAGCTAGCTAATTATGCTAGCCATCCAGTGGGAAATCTTTCCAAACACAAATTGTTTATCAAACTCACTCGCCTTCCACAGTACTACATTGTAAGTAACTGAAAAATGCTTCTTATCTTTTGTTCTCAGACAGTTCATACTGGTAACTCTAAAATTAGGAACAAAAGTGATTGCCGTAATCCTTGTCTCTCACCTCTCTCTACCTACTCTCATTCAGTGGGTTTGTTAAGCAGTCAGGTTCATAGACAGGAGGGGGTATAAAGATTTCTTACTTGGCAGCCTTCGCATTCTCTTTATATTTCCTGAAAGTTTAGTCTTCTTTCTCTCCTTGGATCCCTTTCCTAGCCACAGTATTAATATCTTAAAAAAGAAGAATGTGTTTTCTTTGAAGGGGGGAAGGATAGAAACTGATGTAGACATATTCTTAATTGAGGGTCTTGTTGATTTGTTGTTTTGTTTAAATATAGGTTGTAGAGATGTTTGATGTTGCTGGCAACCCCACAGAACTAGAGTACAAGTACCATTTTCTCTCTGTGAGCTATGCTGAAGGAGATGACAGCCCTGCTACTGCACTTTTATTACAACAGTTCAAGCCAAACATCGAAGAGTTGGTACTAGACACAAAAAGTGGGAAACAAATGAGAAGTGGTGTCAAGCGCAAGGTATGTGTTTCAAAAGCCTTCGGGCTAGTTCTAGAGTGTGGAAGCTAAACGCGTGTTCCGAGCATCAATACCAGCTTTAGTATTGTTGTTTCAAAGTTTGTGGGGGTGACAGCGTACATGGAGGCTTGGTTCTCTGGGCTACTTCCCTAGGGAGGTATTGGGAAACTATTTTGCAACAGTTACCATCTTTTAATTCATGCCAGGCTTTCTCAGTTGGTCTGAAGAGCCAAGGCAGAATTCTGTGCAGAGGTAGTTAGAGTTGCTTGTATAAGCAAAGTGCTGGAGTCTGCATGATATGCTTTGTGCCGTATAGGTGTGGTCTTTGAAAGTCTTGCAGGCACTGGTAAGAGTTACTTCTTGGGGTCAGGCTGACCTGGCTTGGTGAGGTGCAAATACCATTTTGAGGAAGGAGGTGATAGTAAAATTACTTTCAAGTAATTGCTGTAGTCCTGAAGTGGACCACATGCTTTCAGGAGTTAGTGCTCATGGTGTGATTCATTTAGAACTTGGATGAATGAGATTGTTCTCTGACATCTTTTCAAAATGTTTACTCCAAATGTGCAAGTACATTTGTCTTTATTTCAATTCTAGTTATCTGGTGATCCATGTTCCATAGAACCTAAGAAACCAAAACGGTCGGGAGAAATGTGTGCCTTCAATAAAGTCCTAGCTCATATTGTAGCCATGTGTGATACAAATATGCCATTTATAGGGCTTCGTATGGAGGTATGTATTAAGAAATATTTTGGTTGCTTCTTCCCCTCCTCTACTTCTGGCTCTCTTGTCTAGAGGCGACTGCACAGAGAACTTGTGGACACGTTCACTTTGTAGTTCCCTTGCTTGCTGAGCCTGGGTGGCTGATGTTCTACACTGGGTTGCTCTATTCTTGTTGTAGCTGGTTCTCTAATACCAAGCACTAACTGCAAAAGACTTAAGAAGTTGAGGAAAAGGGAAAATGAGAGGATGAAAGAGAGACTTGTGGGAGGGTGTGAGAGACAACTTTATACCAGATTTGCACAGCCTGTTTTTTGGCTTTCCAGTGCTTGAGGGTGTGAAACGTCTGTCACCCTCAGAAGAAGAAAAAAAAAAAATCCTTGAAAAAGGTACACTTACTTTGCTTGACTTTTTTTGCATGGGATAACATTTTTTTTGTTCATTCATAGTTATCTAATATGGACATTCCTCATCAAGGAGTACAAGTAGAAGGAGATGGCTTCAGCCATGCCATACGTTTATTAAAGTAAGAGGATATGCTCCTGTGTTTGATTTTATTACTGTACGTATGATTGAGAGACAAAAGGGTTGTTTGGAGAGTAACACCAAAAATGTCTTGAGGGAGGGGGAGTTGTTTTGTTTTGTTCCATTTTAACTACTGTGTGTCTTGTGGTTCCATATGAAGCAGTGCTGTAGAAAGAGGAAAATAAGAGTGGACTCAGAGCCAACTATAATTTGTTTCTGGCATTAGCCTAAACTGGGGAGTTCTGAGAACAGTCTCTGACAGTCCTCAATCCTAACATCCAGGCAGTGCTAAGGAAGATACAGTATGGTGGTGACTGATGAACATGTAATTGCAGTTTTGGATCAGGTCAGTGGCCTACTTAGTCCATATTTTGTTTAATAATGATCGGTATGTGATACTGCAGAGGAAAATGAAGGGAATCTCAGAAAGGACAATTACATAGTTAAGAACTCGTGGAGGAAACATCTGAGAATCATACAGTGATTTAGAGTGGAAGGGACCTGTGGAGGTCATCTGGTCCAACCTTCTGCTGAAAGCAGGGCTGATCAGCTGAGTTTTCCAGTCTCCAAGGAATTTGTGGCAGATCTCAAATGCCGTCCAGAGAGGAGCGGTCACTTTGATTTGTCTGTCTATGCTGACGCTAATACAGCCCAGGATGCAGTGGTCTGTTGCTGCTGTAAGGGCACACTGCTGACTCTTGTTCAGCTTCTCTCTTGGGCCACCAAGTTCTGTTTCTGCAGAGCTGCTGCTCAGCAGTCAGTCCCCACCCTGTGCTGTTGCATGAGGTTATCTACTCCCAAGTGCAGGACTGCATTTGTTTTTGATGAACTTCATGAGGTTTCTGTTAACTCATTCCTGAGCCAGCTGAGGTCCCTCTGAATGGCAGCTCTGTTCTCCAACATGCTGAGTGCTCCCTTCAGTTTGGCATCATCTGCAAACTTGATACTGCTTTGCATCATGTAGGTTGTTGAAGTTGTTAAATAGTATTGGTCTCCTGTGTTAATGCCAAGGAATGGAAAGAAAAAAAAAAAGACCGTGTAAAGTATAACCTTAACTTTTTTTATGCTGCTGAAACATGTAGTGGTAGAAAAGCATCAGTCTTAAAAAGGTAGGGCCTGGTGTATTTACACTTTGCATATGAGCAGAGAACTGAGCTGGAGTTAAGGGTGGCATGTGACATTTCTGGAATAAACTCAAGATTTGTAGAAGAGTTTGGCACATTTTTACCTGAGCTTTTTTTAATCTGTCCTCTGAATTCTCACATTGGGATATGAGTAAATTAGTGAGTATTAAGGTAACTGCCAGGTTGCTCATTGCATTAATAGTGAACTTGTTCTAGAGGGAGAACCAATTCATGAAATCAGGTTGCCACAGAACTTTATTTTCATCTTTTTTAGCTTGCTTCTCTGGATAAAAGCTTTATATCAATGTATTCCTGGTTTTACCTGGAGATCAGGACAATTCAGCAGATCACTTGAAAGTCTGTAATTCACAGGTGTTGAATCCATATAAAAATTGGTCTTAACTCAGAATGCTTTCGTAATGCACTTATTACAGTCCTTGAAGAGGAATAAGATATCTGACTGCGCAGTCCAGCTGTGTGTCATGCCATTGGTTTGTTCATTTTTTCATGTCCGTACTTAAAAAGTCCTTCAGAAAAAGTAAAAAGGTAGTATTTTGCAGTTTGGGGGCTTATACTGTGTACAACTGAAGATCTCTTTTCTTCACGAATAGAATTCCTCCCTGTAAAGGTGTAAATGAGGAAACACAGAAGGCTCTGGACCGATCTCTCCTTGATTGCACTTTTCGATTACAAGGTAGAAATAATCGCACATGGGTGGCTGAGCTGGTGTTTGCAAATTGTCCGCTTAATAGCACTTCATCCAGGGAGCAAGGTAAGGGAGGTCAGGTAAATTTTGTTTCTTTGTGTTTTACATTGTCTGCTCTAGTGTAGTTCTCATCTTTTGATGTTACAGATAACCATCTGCTCTTAAGATTTCTAATGAGCCACAGTGCACCTGAATCAAACTTTTTTGACTATTGAGTTGATGCACTTTTATTATTTAAGTATGCTTCCTGGTCACTCACCACAGTTCAATCATAGTCTGTAAACCACAGTTTAGGAACCGCTAGTTTAATCAGTATTTGCTGTTCTCTTAACGCTGCAGGACCAACACGTCACGTTTACCTGACATATGAAAACCAGTTGTCTGAACCAGTTGGAGGTCGCAAAGTTGTTGAGATGTTCCTCAATGACTGGAACAGTATTGCTCGACTGTATGAATGTGTCCTGGAGTTTGCACGATCCTTACCAGGTACAGAAATCATCTCCTTCCCTTTAAAAATTGTGTTTACAGATTACTACAGTTTTCTCACTCTCTTTTCCCTCCTCTCTTCAAAGACATACCCAACCACTTAAACATTTTTTCAGAAGTTCGTATCTACAATTACCGAAAACTTATCCTTTGTTATGGAAGTACCAAGGGGAGCTCAGTAAGTAACTCCTAAGCGCATTTAAAATGTGTATTTGAAATCAGAACGGGTAGGTTTAGCAGAATTATGCTACAAAATATGTCCGTGTATTACATCATTGTGGAATTAATGTTGATGAATGTAGGAAAGACAGAAATAACGAGTGCTGGATTACCAATTTGATAGGTTCCTAGATGTCTAGAATTTTTGAGAATTTGTATAATGTGCTTCAAACTGTGGGAAAGACAGTTACGTGCTCCTGGTTGGTGAAAGCTGGCATATCAGCCTTTTTCTAACAAACTTATAATAAGTGTTTCTACTGTTCACTGTTAAACTGGAATATGCAGATCTTTTAATCTGAATGTAGGTTATGTGTTTAATGCTGCCTAAGTAGAAAGGACTCAGTTTTAAATGTAGCACTGTGCTTTCAAATGAGGCAGTCCTTAATTATTTTGTAGCAGTACTGTTCTCTTTCTCAGAAGTCTAGCTTACTCTGTAGTATTTGAATTACAGCATATTAATTACTTTGACATACTTGCATAAGTTATGTAAAAGCTAACAGCATTCTTTTCAGAACTTCAGCAACTTTTGAGGAAGTTGAGTTAGGAGTCTGCTGATGTTTCATGAAAAATGGGGGAAAAAATGACAGCAGACCAGCTTTCTTGTTATAACCTCTTAATTCTGGTTTCCAAGATCGTTTTCTGTTCTTGATATTGCAGATCAGCATTCAGTGGAACTCCATACTCCAGAAGTTCCACATTTCACTGGGAACTGTTGGCCCAAACTCAGGTTGCAGTAACTGTCACAACACAATTCTGCACCAGCTCCAGGAGATGTTTAATAAAACACCAAATGTGGTGCTGTTGTTACAGGTAATGTTTTAAACGCTTCTCTCAAGAAAAGTGCAAGATAACTAGGAGCTGGGTTCTGATGAAACTGTTCTCTTCAAAATTGTGTATTATAATGGTTTATGAATCTCATTGGCAGAAGGTGGCTTGGGGAAGATTTTATCTTTCCTGCCCATATCCTTTCCCCCCTGCCCAGATATTTGCAGACCTTTTACTTAAAGGTAAGCTACCTGATCTCTCAATATCTGTTCTCTTTCAGGTTTTGTTTGACACTCAGGCTCCATTAAATGCCATCAACAAACTTCCAACTGTGCCCATGCTAGGTCTGACTCAGCGCACCAACACTGCCTATCAGTGTTTCTCAATTTTGCCACAGTCACCCACACATATCAGGCTGGCTTTTAGGAATATGTACTGCATTGACATCTACTGCCGGAGTCGTGGCGTTGTAGCGATACGTGATGGAGCATACAGTCTTTTTGACAACAGCAAAATAGTTGAAGGTTTTTACCCTGCACCTGGATTAAAGGTGACTGTTTCTGTGTTTTCTGGCATGTACATGAAAGTGAGTGTCTATCTTAAAGCATGGATCTGATGTGAAGAGCTTTTGTGAAGCTCTTCTTGTGAAGAGCTGTAGTCCTTCCAAAATTCTGAGCAGAGAAGGAATTTTCTGATGTATGTGTAAATTTAATTGGTTTGAATTAAAACATTTCCGTTAAGAAAATTAGCACTACATATCAAATTATTTTTTTGTTCCTTAACT
This sequence comes from Chauna torquata, assembly GCA_013399475.1. NCBI lineage: Eukaryota > Metazoa > Chordata > Aves > Anseriformes > Anhimidae > Chauna > Chauna torquata. Next base: position 243,923 of record VXAL01009920.1, read on the forward strand.
AGGTGTTGTGGTTTAACTTGACAGGCAGCTAAATTATTAGTTATTAATAAAATAATGTAGAGGCTTTTTCAGGGATGCTTTTTATTAAAACTTGCTGAACCTTTGTGACTAGGCTAGGTGTATTCTTCAGTGACTACGTACAAACTATTTTATGTGGTGGGACAGAGCTCATGTTGCAGATGAGGAAATGTTCCATGTCAGATGATTCTAGACAAAAACTTCTCCTTTAAAATGGTTTCCATTCATGCATGGTAAGAGCCTGTGGCTTTGCTTCTGAAAGCAATGCTGTTTTACCCTTCCTGAAAAAATAAGTCTGTGCACACTTTGACAGAGTACTTTAGCTGAGGGCAGCTTGTACCAGTGCTAGTTATACTAAAATATTGGGAAGTGACATCCATTGCAAAACAGGCTCTGGCAACAGCGTTCAGCTAATCCTAAACATCATGAGTTCTAAGTGGGAGGCTAACGGGAAGAGGAAGGGGGGTTGTGGATACCAGTGGAAAGTATAAGGGTATGAAATGGGGAAGGTAGAGGAGGAAACTAGTTCAAGAGGATTGGCAGATTGCTCCAGGCATAAGAGGATGCTTTGGAGGAGGTGACCTCGGCGTTCTTACCCAAACAGGGCAGTTGTAGGTGTGGTACAACAGCCCAATAGGTTCTTGTACTGCTGAGTTGTTCTGGAAGAGCTGTAGAACTGCAGAAGTATAGAAATGAGAAGAAATATAGGTGTACAGAAAAGCCAGGTGTAGGCTTTTCCTTGTTTTTAGCAAAAAAAGAAGAATGTTGGTATTTCAGGTAACTAGAGATATTTCATATTATTGACCAAGGTTTCTTGTTTGGTGGTGATGGAAGGACAACCCCCCCCCCCCCTTTTTTTTTTTTTTTTAGAAAAACGGGGGAGGGTGGGAATTAAGTTTAAATATCCACTGGGAAACTCTGTTTATGAACTGGTATATTTTGTAAACTATTCATATGGTGTGTAATGAATGCCCACTAGTAGTTAGTTCTGCTACTGCTAAATGACCTCAGCAAATACTGTGGTCATTTACATAATAAAATGTAAATGGAGAAACTGTTTGCTAACAAAACTGATTTATCCACAGACGTTCCTGAACATGTTTGTTGACAGCAATCAGGATGCACGAAGACGATCTGTAAATGAAGATGATAACCCACCTTCTCCTATTGGAGGTGACATGATGGATTCTTTGATATCACAGCTTCAACCTCAGCAACCACCACAGCAACCCCAACAACAGGTAGCCTACAGGCAAATGTTTATTATCTTCCACAACTGCAGGTTTGTAAGAACTTCTGAAAGTATTGGCAGTAAAAAGCGGAAAGAGAGACTATAAAAGTGTTGTGCGGTAGAATTGCCCTTGGGGCAAAACGTATTGATTTATTTTGTCATTTCTCATTCCAGTGTAAACAGCCAACAGCAGGTGAACAGCAGCTTTGGAGGGTCACATGAGACTTGATGATTTAGAAGCAAAGGACAGAGGGAGGGAAAACGACTTTAAGATGAAAGATGGGTGGGGGGGGCAGATCAGAAGGGAGAGGGGAGGAGTCAGGAGGCTTCTCTGTATAGGGAGGTGGATGAAAAGGAATGAGGTACAAACACATTGTCTTGAAAAACTACAAAAAAAAACACTGGAAAAAATAGTGAACTGTGAACAGGGTGGTATAGTGAATTGAATAAATCATAGGTAGGGACCAAACTCTCAGTATTCTCCTGCATATACTTAGTTTAGTTTTAATTCAAAATTATCAAAGACTTTCATTGTCTTGTGTTGACACTTTCAGCCATTTGCAAAACAGACAGGAGCATCAGGAGCATATCCTCTTACTTCACCACCCACCTCCTATCACAACACAGTGACACCTTCTCCATCTATGATGCACACACAGTCACCAGGTAAGATGACTGAGAGTTTGTGTGCTAATCATGCACTGGCAATACACATGCTGCTTTTTGTGAGTGCATGGTTTTTCTGTTATTCGAGCTGTGTTTAGCTCCAAGTTAGCCAAGATAATGCACCTTATAATGTGGAAAAATAGCAAAGTAAAATCTTGCCATGCATGTTTTGGAAAGTGCATTTTTGAAGCTTAAAAAAAAAAAAAAAACTTGAGCTGTGTAATCTTTGGGACAGTTTCATTCTTCAGGCTTACAGCTTGCTCAGTCAAAACCTGTTCATTTTAAATATTTGCTTCTTCAGAAGAACTTTTCATCACCAAACTTAGCTTTCTGTTCCCAGCTGTTGTAGTGCAATAGCTGAAAGTATTCAAGTTTGGGGAATGTCTGGGTAAGGGGGAAATGCTATTCAAGTCAAATACCTTGGAAAGCTTCCTTTGTGTGGTGAATCAGTCTGGAAAATATAATCCTCGTGCATGTACAAAATATAGCCTTTGATTGCAAGAACAAATCTTTCTGAATCTTGTTTGCTGTCTCTGTAAAAAAGGAGAGAGCTGTAGCAGCTGATAGAAAAATGGTAAATGTGTATGTCATGATGTGGTATCTTTGATTAGGAAACTTGCATGCTGCAAGCTCACCTAGTGGAGCTTTAAGAGCACCATCGCCAGCATCCTTTGGTCCAACTCCTTCACCTTCCTCCCTTGGAATCACAATGGGACAAACAGCTAACTTTGCCAGCCCACATGGTGAGTTCCTTACTGTCTATATATAGGGACAGTATATATGGACAGTATATTTGCTGCTTGAAATTAAGTCTTTGTGGGCATACTTGAGTTAAATGGGGAAAAAAATAGGGTTTTGTAATTGTCTTTAAGTAGCTGCTTTTGTACATGTGTGTGTAATTGTTAATAGTAGTCAAAAGTAGCTGCTTGGCATATTGAGGTCTTCCCTAATGTTTTAATGTCTGTCGGTCACTCCGTTTCCTGCTTACTAATGTGGGGAAATTCCATGTGAACTTGTAGCTGAACAATGGCTACAGCTTTTAATGAGCATTGTCTCTTAGAATAGTTGCTTTATTTTCACTGTTTAAGTTTACTCAGAAAAGAACTGGAACAGATCAGAGATTCAAATACTTGCAGTTTGAAAACATTATCAAAGTCTTGCAGATTTGACATACTTACGTGGAAGCAACATGTCTTTTAGTCCTTTCATTTATTAAGCTTTTTGGAAAGCTGCCAAAACAAATGTTTGTTGTAGTCACAGTGCATTGGAAACCATTCCACAGATCACAATCAGTGAAAGTTCAGGTGGTAATTTTAGCACATCAATATAATTGTTGAGATAAACTAAGTGAGACAGATATACAGTAGGCTGTTTAAGAAGCTCGATCTGATACATCTTTATAATGGAGTACCAAACCAAAGGTACTTTTGCAGAGATAATTACATGATACAGCATAGATTAAGAACAGGCTAGCTGAGGCTTTTGTTTACTAAGGAGCAGTAGAAGCCCAAATTTAAATGCAAGAGCTCTTTTTAGTTTTGTCTCAATTAAGTGTTAAACAGTGATTTGGCTTAATGTTCAATTTTATTTTACTTTTTGAAAAATACTACCAGAAAACCCTTGAATTTATATCTTGGTTTTTCTTCTCCCCATTATGTTTTTCTGTATGGTTGTAAAATGTACTCTAAAAGGTCACAGACATTTTCACATTTTGTAGATTTTTGGTAAGCTTTTATTTTTAGATTTCTAGATTAGAAAACCTTGAATCTTTTTTAAAGATAATGGTCTTATAACATCTGTAGGTAACATAGACCCAAGCTCACCATACACCATGATGTCACCCAGTCAGCGTGCAGGGAACTGGCCAGGATCTCCCCAGGTCTCTGGTCCATCACCAGCAGCACGGATGCCTGGAATGTCACCAGCCAACCCTTCCCTTCATTCACCTGTCCCAGATGCCTCTCATTCCCCACGAGCTGGAACAAGTAGGTTACGTTATTTGTGTTATGATTGTGAAACACTCATGTTCAACATTTCTGCTTCTGTCCTTTTTGGTAGGTTTGTGTCTCAGCCTAACAGTCCTTACTGTCTTTGTGTAGTAAAATACCTAAGGAAATGAAGCCTTTATTCTGGCCTAGTTCAAGTCTTGTACAAAAAATTGGAAGATGAGTTGAATCACAGAGCGTAAATTTCAACAGGATTGATGCCTCTTGTTGAACTGCAAAAATTAGTCTTAAACTATTGAGCTCCATTACTGAGAGAGAAGTCTTTGGAATGAAAGCAATGATAGGCATATTTGCCTACCCAAATAGTAACTTTTCACATTACAGAGCTGTAATGCTGCTCTTGCAAGACCAATCTAGCTATTTTTAGATCTCATTGAGTTTGTTGTACAAAGGTCGTATCTGGTGGCATGTTGAAAAAAGGGGAAAAGGGAGTAGGATTAAATGCTACTGAGACTTTGCATCAATGGAGGGTTGAAGCTCTAATTCTTTGACTTTGCTCTGTTGCCTATCATTAGGCAGCCATATTCTTAAATAAGAAAGATTTAAGCTTTGGCCCAGGGAATGCAGTGTTTATATAGTTAGAGCAAATAAAGTGAATGCATATCTTGGGTTTCAGCTTAAATCCTTCCTTGCTGCAAGTACTTTTTCCTTACCAATAGGTTCCCAAGCCATACCAACAAGCATGCCTCCACCTCGTAAACTACCTCAACGTTCTTGGGCTGCATCCATACCTACAATCCTCACCCACAGTGCCTTGAATATTCTGCTGTTGCCCTCTCCTACTCCTGGACTTGTGCCAGGACTAGCTGGCAGCTATCTTTGCTCCCCTCTTGAGCGATTCCTTGGATCAGTTATTATGAGGAGACATCTTCAGAGGATCATACAACAGGAAACGGTATGGTTTAGGCTGTTGTAATATTGATTTGCAACTATGACTTTGCAGCTGTTCTTTTCAGTGCTTCTGTACTCCCTGTCTTTCAAATCAGATGCAAACTGAACTGCTTCAAATATGAGAAGTATTTGCTGTTGGACTTGTTATGCTATCCTTCTGAATCTTGCCATCTCAAGCATCTGAATTTAGAGAAAGCATTTAGTTTCTCTTCTTTTACACTCAAATAAGAAGTGGAAAAATGTGTTTGGTCAGGTGAAATATAACTGATACAGGACTATGGCCAGATTTTCTGATGCCATGGCTTCTATGAGTTTAGCATGTCAAGTGTGAGTTAAGTAGAACAGTCACAGGGTTACTATGGATGCCTTTGCTTGGCAGGAATGCCCAAGAAATTAGTTACCAATTGACAATAACTGAAATACTCAGTCATGAGTGATGAGACGGACAGTGTGCACCTCTTTACTTCAATGGCATTCATTCAGTGACAGAGAAAGAAGCCAAATTTTGCCTAAGATTCATTCTCAAGGCAATTTTACCTGTATATAGACATCACATTTCTGTCTGGAAACAGCATAGGTTGACCACTAGAATCTTTGGAGTGAATGTGTGTGTTTTCGTGCTATTTAATGAATGACTCATTGAAAGTAATACTTCTTTTTGTACAGCTGCAGTTAATAAACTCCAATGAACCAGGTGTAATTATGTTTAAGACGGAGGCACTGAAGTGCAGGGTTGCTCTCAATCCCAAAACCAACCAGACCTTGCAACTAAAAGTAACACCTGAAAATACAGGACAGTGGAAGTCAGAGGAGTTGCAGGTTTTGGAGAAGTTCTTTGAAACAAGAGTACGTACTCAAATCATTAATGTTTACATTTTTGTGCATTGCTTTTCAATCTGGTGGTGTTTTGAGTGGTTCTGCTGAGTTTCACTGGGATACATAAAGGCTGCAAAATATAAAAATTTAACAGTTGTGCATACTGGTTACCATATTAAATGATATAGCTATTATCTAAATAGGCAGCGCTAACTGATGTCTTTCTTTAGGTTGCAGGACCACCTTTTAAAGCAAACACCCTAATAGCCTTCACAAAATTACTAGGGGCTCCAACACATATCCTCAGGGACTGCGTTCACATCATGAAACTCGAGCTGGTAAGTTAACTTCTATTTAGTTCACTCAACTTCAGTTACTGTACTGGAAAAAGAAAGGGGAAAAAAAGGTGTCATATCTTTACCTACAAACACTTAAATTACTTTCTATATATGTTGCTGAGTGTTAATGAAGATGTTCTCGGTTTACTATTAGCTTTCCTGGAAATTCCCAAAATTTCTCCCTTAAACTGAAGATTTTAAGAAGCTGCAGGCATGTTATTGCACAACAAGCATGTGTGTAGCCTGGCTGGAATCTTGCTCATTGTATTCGTTTGCCATATGCTCAGTTCTTTCAGAGTTGCTCTGACTTGTGCTAAACCTGGCAACATCTGCAAGTTTAGCAAGAGGTACATTCTACTTTCTAACTCTTCCCATACTTCCCTAGTGTATGTCACTGACATGAGACTTTTGCTGTTCTTTCTCTGTGATGCTCTTTCCAAACAGTTCCCTGATCAGGCAAGTCAGCTGAAATGGAACGTGCAGTTTTGTTTAACAATTCCTCCCAGTGCACCGCCAATTGCGCCTCCAGGAACACCTGCTGTTGTGCTGAAATCCAAAATGTTGTTTTTTGTAAGTAGAGCTATCTGTTTTAAAATTCTGTGGGCTGCATGTCTTTGAAATCACCACTGGTTAGGGGCAAAACATACACATGCTCTCTCTGACAATCATAGTAGCTAAAAATGTTCTGCTGTCTGGAAGCCTAGATTTGCATGCATCTCTTCTGTAATGGATTCAGTTAGTATTCTGTTTCTCCCTCCTATAAAAGCACAGCAACTCTTTATGTTTTGTGTTCTCAAAGAGATGTTGATAATACATCCTAAAGCTCAGTTCCCTCTGAGCTGCAGGTATCTTTATATGCCCCACTTCCGGTTGTTTTGTTCTTTGAGGCACTTTCTGCCTAAATGGAGTGATGTACATTAGCAGTGCTGAGAAAGGACAGCATGAATGAGATGGTTAGAACAAATGCGTAGGTGTCATCTCTGAGGCAATGCTCAATGTGGGGTGATCTTGAGAATGAAATAGTTTACTCCTCAGTGAAAACTTCTCTGTTACGGGGTTGATGTCTGAAAACTGAGGGGTTGGAACTGCATGCTATCTGTAGGTCTAGTGTGTTTAGCTATATGGGAAGTTTTGTTGAAGTACTCTGTTCAATTTAACACACCTTTTGTTTTTTTCCCATAGCTCCAGCTAACACAGAAAACGACAGTACCACAGGAAGCTGTTAGTATTATTGTCCCAATTATTTATGATATGGCTTCGGGTACAACTCAACAGGCTGACATTCCCAGGCAACAGAACTCTTCTGTTGCTGCTCCAATGATGGTTAGCAATATTCTAAAGAGGTTTGCTGAACTGAATTCACCACGACCAGGTACTGTACATGTCCAGTAGATATATTCTCTCCACCCAGACATCTGTGACAAATCTCCAGTGTAAAACTAAATCTCTCTTAAGTCTGAATTCTTCTTGGTTCCTATCATACTTCTTTAGCGATTACAAACTCCTGATATGACAGGCAATACATAACTTCATAGCAAGTACTGGCAACACAGCAGACTTTTATGCCAGAAGGTTACACTGGTGATTCAGGCTGAATGTCACTGTCGAGGTATTACTCCAAAGTAATAGAATGCACCTCCTGTTGGCCCAACTCTTGCTGCGCAGTAGGAGTTAGTTTTTAAAATGGGCTCAGAATGAATAACAATAAATATGCTATGGTCAAGTGTCAGTTTTCATGGTTAACTATAAAGTTATTAAGCTTAACAGTAGAATATAAAGGGATGTTAAAATAGTTATCAAAACTTGTCCACGTGCTGTGAATGATTAAAAAGTAAGTGGTGTGATAGTATTCTCCTTTGTCAGTGTGTACACTAACAGAGGCGCATACGGTTCTGTCCACCAAACGTGCTGTGAAGTGTTTGAGCTAAATAGATTGTTCTGAATGTTCATTGGCCTGTAGGTAGTGCACTGTGAGCAACATCATACTTTGCTTTCCCTCTTGTTTGTCATGCTTCTTATTTTTATTTTTTTAATATCTGACAATATCAAACAGCAGTAGCAGGTTCTTTGGGCAGTATGTTTTCTGTAAGCAGTGGTTTGGGGACCTAATACACAAATCGCTCAAAAGAACAAAAACTTTCAGTTCTGCTGTAGTCGCACACTAACGGATGAAGCATTTTTCCAATAACCCAGTGAATAGTTGGAAATTGTGAATCCAGAGGTTGAATTCTACTTCTATTCTGTATAATTATTCATCTCGTTATGTGGTAATTTTAACTATGCCTGATGGTCTATTTTGATTGCTAGAACTTAAGTAATGTTTATCTTAAATTGGTATGGATATGTATACATTTTGGAGAACTGTGATGAGATTTAAATTAACATGCATTTTCTGTTTAACACATAGTAGTAGTGTAGGTAAATAAGAGAGAGAATAGCTTTGAGTTTACCTGTAAGAGTTCTGTGTAGAATAGAACTGTTGGTCGAATAGCACTTTTATTTCAAGATACTTTGACTAAACTTCAAGTGTTCCTTTTGGAAGGTGCTTCCCCACTGAGTTCCCCTAATGGGGAAGGGTAGATACTCATTTTGCTGTTTATTGTTGCACTAAATTATGTTTTAAGGTAAACCCTCCACAAAATGCTACAGCATAGGGAGTAATTGTCAAAGCTGCTCTTGAGTATCCCAGGTTAGATGTCTTCTGGTGATCTTTAGGTAGATTAGGATAGACGACTCTTGTTTGTCACACAAGTCTGGAAGTAATTCGGGAGTGCAGTACAGAGAGCAGAGTACAGATAGGAAAAAAAAAAAAAAACACATGTAAAAAGAGCTTTTGGCCCCAAGCAGGACCTTATCCAGGCAAAGAAGAATATAGCCAGCTGAGCAGAGGACGTTTCTAGCAGGCTTTCCTCTACGTGAAAGAAAGGATGAGTCTGTGTTGATTTCTCCCTCGCAAAGTAGGATCTGTCCTGAGGACAGTTAACATGCAATTTCGTGTGTTCTTATTGTCAAAGCTTGCATTATTTTATCTGACAAAAGAGAACAAGATACCTTCTTTTCTTTGACATTGAAGGTGATGGGAGAGTCAGCAGATGAAAGTAGATAGTTGTGAAGACTTCTTTTACAACAGCAGTACATGGGAGATCCCAAATGTATATCCTTTCTCTTATGATGCTATTGTGCTGTACTCAGGATTTTCCTACCTGTGTTAGCTCTTCTGCTGCACTAATTGCAATCTGCATGGTTAAGTGAATTTTTAACTCTTTCAGTCAGAAAGGAGCAGGGCTTCCCACCATGCACGTATGATATTATTGGCACTTTCATTGTAACCCGTAATCAGTGTTGCCTCATTTTGGCTGTATCTTTTTTACCTTTCTCTCTTTGTGAGAAAGTATTTTGTATTCAGCTTAATTTTCCTCTTAATAAAATGGTAGTAACTGAAAAGTAAGTTCTTTTGGAAGAGTTTTATTTTCAGATCTGTGGACAAGCACATTATGCTGTGTTTAACAGTAAAACACTGACTCGTTGTGAGTACGCTGTCTTTCTGAGATCACTTTACCAACACCTCCATGGGGGAAAAAAAACTGTTTTATTTTTGGGAAATAGTACATGAACTGAGATGGAATCAATGCCCTGAAATAATAGGGTTAAACTTGAGCTATAGGTCTACAACCTGCATTATGTAGCGGACTTCAGTCTGGTAAGGAAAGTCCCTATGGATGCAGAAGGTGAACTGTAGAGAGGAGCTCAAGGGACTTGTGTGTTATTTCTTAAAACACTTCAGCTCTGTGCATTTTCTAATGTTTGGTTTTTCAGTGACGCAGCGGATGTTATTTAGCCCTGATTTGTAGCTTTGATATGATAATGGCATGCCCAAAATAATCTTGGGAGTCACTTGTTTGGCAGTTAGGATTAATACATCCCCACCTGCTCTGCTCTAATCTCTTTGCTCACACTGCTCCTTCTTCAGGAACAAAGTACAGTGTCTTCTAATTGATGTTTCTTGAAATGTGCAGGAACAATTCAGCCCACGGCGACAGGGTACAATAGTGGCTATTAATTGTATTCTGTTATCAGGAAACAGTAGATGAAAGTTACACCTGCCTAATAATACTTCACCTTTTGTTGGTCTATTTAAACCCTTTTGATTCTATTCATTTTCATTTTTAAAGCTATTTCAGAATGTGTGTGTATCTTTGTCAAAAATGCTGATTATTCAAAACTTGGGGCAGCTATGGCTGATTTTTCTGTTTTCAACAGATTTTTGCAAAGTTCATTTGCTCTACATTTTATTTTGCAGTTTAGAAGACAAAGCTAGAACCAGAACAATTCAGCTGGGGGCGGAGGGGGGGAAGCCACACACCAGAAATCTGACTTTTGCCCAGTCTAGGAATTAGAAGTGTTTCCAAAAGTAGGCTTAGGACAAAAGAACATCTTCTAGCTGTTTCAGACTTGAGTCTTCTGAAATGTTTAGTTTCTGTTCTTAATCAATGCAAATAGAACTTGAAAAAGTTTTTTTGTAAGATGTAGCACTCTTAATTTATAACATACAGAAAAGTATGGACTGCAGTGCCATAGGTGATAAGTTCTATCATAGATTCATGACACTCGAAAGCTATTAAAAGTTAAGAGCTGCTATCAGTGGCTTCTTGCAATTTCGTGACCAACAAGAGGAAGCTGGAGTTTCTTGATTACAAATCCAGACTTCCCTGGAGGTCACTGGAATGTGCAAGTCGCAGTCACCGATTATTGTGAACCCCTTCTATCATCACTGTATTAGCTGAACTTGTAAATTATTGTGAACTCCTTCCTGTATGGGGCTACGACAGCAGTAGTAGCCACGCTTTTAAGTGCGCCAGCAGGCAGAGTGCACGTCCCAGGATGGAGGGAGTGCGAGTAGCGCACTTCCTTGCCTGCTTGTTAGAGTTAAGCCCTGCCTGTTGCTCTGCTGTTGCGTGTGATGCTAACATGTCTCTTTTCCCTGTTCCAGGTGAATGCACAATATTTGCAGCCGTTCGGGATTTGATGGTTAATCTTACGCTGCCCCCTGGTGGGCGTCCATAGACACTTTTAAAAGAAGGCTGAAAATGAGACAAAACAGCAAAAAAAAAAAAAAAAAAAAAAAATCTCTGAAATTAAGCCTTCAATTAAAAGAGGACGTTTTAATTTTACTTTTTTTAAGAGCTAACTATAATAAACTGGCAAACTTTCAGGGATGCACTTTCATCAAATGAGTATCACCGACTTTTGTATAGTGCTGTTGTATAGTGTGTTTTAATGGGAGACACTTCAGACTAGGTAATAGATTGAAGTATCAGCTTGCTGGTAATAGATTTAATATTCTGTTTTATACTATACAGAGTATGAAAATGCCAAACTTGTTTGTTTTTTGTTTTTCTTATGTTTTGGTGTAATAGTCTTTTTTTAAGGCAGGTCTGTCATTTTTGAATACTGTAAAACTGTGACAAACTTTATATTGAAGCTGTATTTTAATATGACTGCTTTGAATCCTTAAACAATTTATTTGGGCTTGTTGTAAACATGTCCCCAAAAAGCAATATTTAATAAACTGGATTAAAAAAAATCTTAAACTGGATGTTGTATAATCTTAAATGTTATTCCTCTCCTCTGTAGTCACTGGCCAGATCTCTTGTACTCACACTTACTTGGCTATCTCTATATGTGATCCTACTTCCCCTCCATGCTGCTAATTTAAAAAAAAAAAAAAATTATTGTATTGTTTTGATTGGTTCTAAGCCTTTGGAAAATAATGTTGGTTGATTTTCCTTGTTGTATAAGTTACCAGTAATTAGTAGTTACTGCTTCATTTCCTACAATTGTAAGGGACTACATTTGTTCTATCCCCAAAGTGAGCTTAGTGGTAGGAAGCACGTTTTTTCACCTGTTTATAGAGTTTTTAGACACTCAGCAGTAGTAGAAGTTATTAATCTTATTGTAAAGGCAGGTGAGATAGAAGCTTGAACTGAAATTGGAGAGGACAATCCAAAAAAAGCTGAAGATGACCAAGAAAATTACCACAGAAATAACCTCACGTTTAACTCTTTGAATTGGATGTGGATAACTGTCAGTGGTGACAGAAGGCTCTTGTTGTAATCTAAGAAAAAATTCTGTCCTTAAAATTAGTCTGTCATTTAATCATTTGTCTTCATGGATTAGTATTCTTAAATTTTTACTGAATTCAAGTTGGTTTCATGTCTTCTGGCAATTGTCAGCTGGCAGCTCCCTGCTTAGATGAAGGATGTTTTAAACTATTTTTAAAAATCTTTTTGGGGATATATTCCAGCCTACCGTGCCGGATTTGAGGCTCCTATTGCCCCTACCACAGTCACAAGGCTTCTTTCCTTATTCTTTAATGAGTCTCTCTCAAAGCTCTTTCATTATTTATAATCTTTTCTTTGGTGTCCACTTCAGATTGCAGACTTGGACCTGTGTTTTCAAGCGCTGGTACTCTGTCAGTCAGTGCTGTTCCAGCTTGGTTCTAACAGGCGATTACACAATTTGCTTCTGAAGCACAGAACTAATCCACTGGAGTGAAAACCCTGATGATCGTTAAATGTTGTTTCTGTTACTCGGAAAGATTTTGTATTCCTATCTTTCTCAACTAAACTGATGATATCAAATTGAGAAGTGATAGAATGATGTCTAAAAAAGACTGGATATTATGCTGGCTACTAGTTGGGATTTGAGGTCTGAGCATTCCCGTGCCACAGAGAAGCTCTCTGATACGCAGAGAAATGTCAGCTGCTCTTTGTGCTCATGGGCAACTGAGTGTACTGGAGGACAAAGGCCTCACTGAACCTCAGCATTTGAAAATAATTTGCGGGGGTGAGGTCTCCCCACAGAGCGGAGGGAAAACAACACCCATAAACCAGCAACAGGTGGTTGTGGGGTGATGTTCCCAACCTGAGATTGTGGGGAGATGACAAATTTGGGTGGGTGGGTGGGTATGT
>VXAL01009920.1:265975-284577 GCA_013399475.1 Chauna torquata
TTTCCCAAAGAATATTAAACCCAAAAAAAAAAAAAAAAAAAAACCAAGCATTTAGAGATTCCAACAGACACTGCAGAATGGCACAGTTGTGTCAAGGAAAAAGACCCTCGAAGGAGCACCATTACTTGAAGTGAGGTGCTTTCAAAGAAATATTTTGTTATCAGTGATGTTTCAGACTACTGCAACTGAAATAATTCTGGATGTTCCTGCAAGGAGGTTGCTGTTCGTTTACTTTTTGGTATGAAGGTCTTTCTTTTCTCCAAAAGTAACAAAAATAAAGCCAGTTTCTAGTAGTTGGCATCGTCTCCGGGATGTTAGTGGTATGGGCAGAGTTTTCCTGCAAATACTTTTACTGGATGTCTTTTTAGGTGTATATATTCCTATTAGCCTTCTGATTTTATGTCCTCATTTTCTAGAAAATACTGCACATTTTTTCAAATCTCCTTTAAAAGATGGAAATAACGTAAAAATACTTCCACTTTTTAATAAAAGCAAAGTTTTTAATCGAGGGACAGAACCTCGTCTACCGATGTTTCATTTGTAGAGGCCAACAGTGGGTGTCCGTGTGTACATATAAAAGTCTGCACAAACGGATCAAGACAAATTTCTATCCAGAGTGTTTACCTTCGTTTTTGCTCTTTCCCGTTCAGCCTCCTCACCCCTCCACCTCTCTCATGACAGACAGCTGACTGCAGTCCTTTCTCTAGTGCATTTTCCTTTCAGGTTACCCAGAGCTACTGCGACCACTTAGGTGTCCCCAGGCTTTCCCTGGCAAACAGGGCACATTCAGATGCCAAGCAGAGCCGCTCTGCGCCCAGGGACAAATACAACCTAGCTCTCACCTCCCTGAAGATTTCCGTCGGGCAGAGCTGCACATTCCCTAATGCAGCTTAGATTATAACACTGCACCGGTTTGAAAAATCCAATGATTTTCTAAGGATTAGCTGCAAAACGGAGAGAAGCGCTCCTTGCAGAGCAGGGCCTCGCCTGGCTCCCATGCAGCTGTGGTTGTGGCAGCTTGGCCACGGCAAGCAGTGGCAGTGGAGTCCCGTTGCTGCCCCAGTTCTGTCAACCCGTTGAAACATTTGAGATATTGAAAATAATAATTGCTACAGTTGTTTTTATATATTTCTTTTTTTTTTTTTTTCCCCTGCTGCAGCACAAACGCAGAGTGACAGAAATAGATTCTTAGGAGTTGAGAGCTGTCTGATCACTTAAAGAGTTTTTTATTTCCAAGCTGCTGTTGTATATTAGTAAAGATTTTGATTGATGATCTGCTGTAGGATGTAGTCAGAGCTCCCTTTTAGCTCTGCTGTGTTCCAAACGCTGTAATTGATTATACAGATATTACAACAGGCTTTTTTTTTTTTTAAATCAATTCCTTGGGCACTTTGACCACAGCATTTTAAGGAACTACATAAAACGAGGGGGGTGATCAGGGAGATAAGCAGACAGGCAGCACTGAAGTCCTCCAGAAATCCATGACCTGACTGTGCTGGCTGTATGAGACCAGTTAAATCACTGTGAATTTATCTTGGCCGTACTGCTTCTATCCCCATTGCCTAGTGAAAAGCATGGGCTCACTAGATTAAGGGCATGTAAATTTGTCATAAATTCATGCACTGGACCATAATTAAAGTGGAATTCAACATCATTTATAAAAAAATTTGGTGCAACCATTAATTTTGTTTCCCTTATGAAGCACTCTAAAGTATTTTATGACTTGCATTCATGCCAAGAACTCAGCTATGTATTTTTGATGATGTCAGATGACATCGACGGCATTACTAAATTCGATTGCCCAAGGCCTTTACTGTAAAACTGTTCTCAACCACAGAAGAATCTTTATAAACTCTGAAAGTACGCTGGCATTGTAGTCCCTATTTAGGGATGGGATTTATATTCTAAAAGCTCTCCTCAGGCACTCCAAGTATAGATGCTGCTTAGCATTCCTTATTGACCTCCTTGAGAACAGAATTCCTAACAATTTTGTTACAGACACCCGTCAGGATCGCTACACTTTCAGAGCACTGCCTGCCTGCTCCCGGCTGTAGGCTGCTCCAGCACTCTCTCCTACCTGAACTGCGGGAAGATCAATTGACACAGCGGCAGCCCATGACAGGCAGGGAGGGGATGGGTCCGCTGAAAAGTTACTTGGATGCGTGGCTTCTCACCCTCACTCAGTTTCTGCTCCCTTTGAGGAATGCGGCCACCTGGGCTTTTGGCAGCGGTGATGCCAGCACCTGTGCCAGCTCTGCACAGAAGGGAGCTATTGAAGCCTCCGCACTCAGATCCAGTGACACACTGCACGGGTACGGCTTCTGCAGACGCTGGCTAGCTTTCATTCAGTTCTCCTCCATCCTTCGCGCTGTGAGCTGCAGAAGCCCTTTGGATTTAGGGCCTTGCAAGTAAGTGTAGTTCCTCCACAGAAACACCTTGCATTAGTGGCAGAACAGGGCAGGAAATAAACTTCTGGGTTCCCTATTTATTCCACTTTCTTTTCTTCTACTGGGTTTGAAAACCTACAGTTCCACTTCATTGATCTGCCTCGTTTCTGTCCTGCAACACCTGTGCCGATCCCCCCCTCCTTTATACAGCTAAAAGCCATAAGAATATAGCTCAGTGCCTGCAGAAGAGAAAATCAAAAATGCCGGTCACCATCAAGGAATCTCATTTTTATTTTTTCCAAGAGAACATCTGTGAATTTCAGCTCAAACCATCCACCTCACCGTAGCCATAAAACGATGTCAGTAATAAGATTCAAACGATCGTTGCTATTGGGGGTGGTTGCTTTTTTTTGTTTTGTTTGTTAAGACAGAGGCTCATCTCCTTACACTAGACACTGGCAGTGTCTTTGTCATCTCCATTACAACTGACCTGTAATCCCAGCAGTCCCAGGTTGCTCAACATTTGCATTTCAAGGGGGGTTCTTCAGTTCCACTTTAAAAAAAAATAAAATTTGAACATAATATTTGCATATTTCAGATCTGGTTTGGGCTTTACTTGCCTGTGTGTTGCAACAGCAGTGAATTAGCTGGAAGAACTTTGACAGATGCCATGCCTGCCACAGAGAAGTCTAGAGAGCTGAGGCATATACAAAGCCTACATTGTAACTCTGTTCTGCCAAGTTTGGGCTTTGGGGGATTATCTAGAAAAAGCAGCAGACTGACTCTTAACAGAACCCTTTTATTTTATGGTTTACTTTCTCTTTTCAATCTAAATATCAAAAGCAACACTAAAGGCTTCAATTCTGCCTCAGACTTTTCTCCTTTTTCAGAAATACTGGCACTTCATGAGGACAGATATCCAAACTCCGCTCTCCCATCCAGCTACCAGACGATGTATGACAAAGGTCTGAAACAAACCCGATCAAACACATCTGACCCATTATGCCAGAGGCCAAACTCCCCCTAGACCAGCTACCTGGGTATGGAAAAATTTCTCTTTGGTGATCAGCTCTCCACCCCCTGCAGCAGTTACATCCTAAATCCTTTACACAGCGCTGCAACAAGCCCTCTCCTGCCTGGCCGGCTCAAAGTAGCTCGATAGTGGATGCTGCACAACCACTCTCCTCCCCTTGCCACTTCCGGAAGGCAGGATCCTGACAGGGGTTATATTTTCCCCACATCCCTCACTCTCCCCTGGCCTCATGGGAGTGCCTTGAGCAAAAAGTGATAATTTCCCTTTGGGAAACAAAGCTGCGGGCTTTTGTTTGCACTGTTGTCTTCCTTCATAGAGCTTCTCATGCCAGTTTCATTGCCTTCCTGGTAGCATGGTACACGAAACCTACAATTTCTGCCATATCACAAATCTTTTTACAGCATATATTCTTGGGAAGATTAAATCTAAAGATAATGATCAATAGCAGACCTAATGGTGTTTACAGCACTTTCATTCTAAGTAATTAAATTCTAAATACAAGGCGGCTATTCCTGGCTCAGGAATCAGGATTGTAATTGCCTATTTGATTAGTAGCTAAGGATCAGCACTGTTGTATAACACTGAATGTCTTACTCAAACTAAAGCACAGTGGCTTTACAGTCGTTCTAAAAGTAGCTTGTCCCGTACAAAGCAACCATTATTTAAGAAATGACACACAGCAGAGTGCTCAACAGCACCTTCGGTAACTGCCAGGGTACAGCCATGATCGTGAACAAACGTGTTACTAAGATGGAAAGTGGGAATTTGAACTTCAAGCAGATGATGGGAAGTGGCAGTAGTCTAAGACTAGCTTAAAAAGTAAAGTTAGAGCCTGCAGCAGCAGCAGCACGGTGGAACAGAGATGTCAGGAGGATGATCCCAACAGCAAGTCCTTCATCTAAAGAAACTTGACATTGCAAACTTCAGACTGAATACTATATAGCTACCCAGGTATATCTGGCTTGCAGATGTTAAACACAATTAATTATACAGTCACTTTAAACAACTAGCTCCTGTAAAACTCTTCGTCAGTATCTGAAGTGGACTATTAATCTGATGAGAACCTCTGAATTAAGTAAACTAGGAACATGTTAATTGGATATAGACCAGTAAGAAGCTGAAGTAAACCCTCACCACAAAGGCTTTAGCATGACTAATTCTCAGGCAACCAACACTCCATCTTGCTTAAAATAAGGAACCTGCAGGGCTGCTAGCCCAATCTCGCAGAAGTACTGGAATTCCTAGTGTCAGACATAGGTGTACAACATGTTTTCTCTCTTAAAAAACAAACAAACAGAAAGGCCTAGCTGAAACACTCCTAGGAAGCTGCAATTTGAGCTACCCATCACTGATAAAAGCAGGTCAAAGATCAAAATCTGATACAACGGTGCTTGGCCTATCAGCACCACAACGTAACATCATTCACCCCCACCCCCCCCCCCCCCCGAGGTACTTTTCTTCCATATGAGAGAATCTCTCTGAGGTTCTTTAAAGCCTGTTACAATAATGCTTCCCATTTACTTTAAACAAATTACAGCAGCTTTATTCTTGTGGCAGAGCTGAGCTCCTCATTTCTTTTAGTACACAAGGTCATCTCAGCACTTTTTGTAATCACTGTACATTGTGGCAAAGATGTTGCAATTGACCAGGAAGTTCATGCAAAAATCTCAGAAGTGGAGCTTGAGCATCTCCTTAAGGAATATGGAAGTTAATATAAAAAGATCTAAAAACTATAAATCAGCAATGAGAAATTTCAAAGCGTGACTTGAAATATCTGGTAACTATTACGTCATTGTTTTTTAAAGAGTATTTTAACATTTTAAACCTCTTAGTGTTGTTTAGGACAAGCAGAATCCCATAAAAGAGGCTTACTCTATTTCAACTGCTTTACGTCTGAGACAGCTGAAAACAACACAAACTTCTAAATATTCCCACATTTTCAGTGCAAACTGTTTCCTGCAATCAGACAGTAACCTGACAGAAGTCACTCTTCCACCTGCCACACACGTAATTTTTTTTTTTTTAAGTCATACTTTATTTAGAAAGATTCTACTACTAATGTACTCCCCCCCGTTTTCTTACCTTAGATCTTGCTTCTGCTGAAGTTCTGGGGTATTGTTTTCCACATTAAGTGATCTCAAAGCAGTGAAAGAAATTTATAGACTATCACTTTATAGTTTATCTTAAACATTAGGGTTCACACCTCCAAACAGAATGATAGAGCACTATTTTAATTGTTTTCATAATAAAGTTGTTGTACAGCTTCATCAGATGTATTTTATTTTCATCAAAACACTGCAAATGTGTTACAGAATGTTCAGTTATGAGACTACACGTTCTTGTCAGGTTAAAACTGTCCAGAGAAACCGGCAGTGCACTCTTCCTTTTCACCTATTGATCTTATTTTTAATTACCCGCATTAAGCTTAAGTGCCATTGAAGGTGATTTCAAATTGTAAAAAAAAAAATACTTAACAGGATTTCCCAGACTTGGGCAAAGCTGTAGTAAGTTACTCAAGTCAACACCCAGCATTGTCCAGTGTCTCCCAAGACATGAACACGTGCACAACTTCAACCCCTCCAAATCTGACATGTCTAGGAAGCACGACAAATTAATTCACTGAGATTAACAGTTTCTGTTAACTACACCCACTATTTGGTTTAAAAAAAAAAAATGTAATGCATACAAGGTGATCCTCCAACATTTGCTTTTGAAAGATAGTTAAAGCTAAACTGTGAGAGACTTTGGCCCACTGTCAGATACAGGAGGTTGCTCGCACCTGCCCTATTCGGCTGAGCTAGTAAAACTAAATAGAAGTAGCCACAACTACGAAGCCGCAAACAATAAATGCATTCAAGAACTGTTCTCTGTTTTATTGAACGACTGAAGCAGGACTATAATCCAGGTCAAGTGTTGGTCCACTCTCATCATCAAAAACAAGTCTTCATCTTTTTTTTTTTTAAATAACATCAACACAAATGGAAGGAATATGAAGCATCGTAATAGGAACTTTTAACTGTACAGGATATTAGACTATGATCAGACTGGTGCTACTTCAATATTTGTAGACTCTGCACTGTATAGACCAGCCACACGAGTGATATTTATCTCCAATCACTAAAGTTCTAGGTAAAGCACCCTTCTGGCTACAGTTCATATTTGAGCCATCCTCATGAGATCAAAATGCCATTTCTGCCACTAGAATCCTGATCGTGTAGAAATACTTCTGCATTTAGTATTTTACTAAAGAATAATAACTATCCTCTCCAAAGTTACATACAGCCATTATAAATATTTACATCAAACATTTACAACTGGTTCATAATATACAACACAACAATTTAGCTATAATTATAACCTTCCTGTGTAAAAGTTTCAAACAACACTGCTATCATAACTTCAGTTTATCTGTTTTGCACACAGTCACAGCCAGTACAGGGCATTTCTGAAACTCATGTTACATGATAAAAAAAATGGAATGATGTTAACTTTAATAACAATTAGTTTGGGTTTTTTTGTTTGGTTGTTTTTTTGTTTTGTTTTGTTTTTAAACAAGCAGATTTCAGTTTCTAAATCCAATCTAGTGCCACTACTAACTTTTAAAATAGGATTAAGAGAAGAAAAAAAAGATACTTAGAAATAAATACACCTTTAAAAATTCCACAATTAACTATGTAAGAATATTTGTTTTCACGCAAATTAAAGGAGACTTTACTTTTCATCATTTCCCTGTGCTGGAATACAGTTTAGTTCAATCCATTCTTATCTTCTGATTTGTCATCCTATAAATAATGCTGTCATACCCAGGATCCATGTTCCAGAGGTTGTAGGAGATTACTATCACAGCTAAAGCAAGACCTATCATCATCCACAGAATAATGTTGAAGATTACAGAGTAGTTGTAGTTATATGGATAGGCAAGGTTATATGGATTTTCTGGTTCACTCTGTAATGAAGAAAATAAGTGTATTACTTTAAAGTTAGCTTGCATACAAAACACATTCTGACCACATCAAAAATCTGAGCAATCTAAATAAAAAAGATGCATTTTTGTCTAGACAATTCTGATGCTAGGGCACAAAATGCAAAAGTGATTATGTGACTGACATTAATGGAGTCCACAGGAATGGGCTGACAGGAGCCTCAGGAAATTCAATGAAGACAAATGCAAAGCCCTGCACCTGGGACAGAATAACCCCACCTGACAGCACAGGCTGGGGACTGAGCAGCTGGGGAAGCAGCTCTGCAGAGAGGGGCCTGGGGGTCCTGGTAGACCAGGTGAACAGGAGTCAGCAGTCTGTCCCTGCAGTGATGATGGGAAACTGCATCCTGGGCATGCAGGCCAAAGCAAGCAACTACTTCTCTACTCAACACCCATTAGGCAGGGCTTGCATTAACTACCGTACTGGGGAAAATAATGCAGGAACACAAATTCTAACAACAAACAAGGGAAGTTTTCACAGTGAAAGTGGTAAGACTTTGGAACAGGTTGTCCATGGCTAGAAATTCCACAGCCTCTCTGAACATTTTGAGAACTTGGCTGGACAAGGACCTAAGGAGCCTGATCTAACTCAGAAATTAATCCTGCTTTGAGTAGCGGGTTGGATTAAATCACACCCAGAGGCCCTCCTACTGTATGATTTACTGAAAATCATGAAAGGTAAGCTGACCTCTTTGCACCCACGCCTACATCAAAGTCAGTATTCTAGTCCTCCCTCAAATAAGCTATGCTCAAGTAAAGAAGTGATGCAGTTTGGATGCATTTATGCTTTCAATAGGCGAGATACAGAAAAATGCACATATACTACCTGTGAAGACTGGAGAATGGAGCGAGTCTTCCTTGTGAGGGGAGAATTAAACGTCTTTACAGCCACCACTTCTACTACTGCATTCCCACTATACAGATTATACATCTCATCTGCAAACTGGAAGAGCAAAAGTGATTTAATTTAAAACCTAAACTGTAGCCAGAACTAAGGAGGGCTTCGTTAGTAAGATGTACTAAACCATAACATGTCAGCTTCAGGATTAAGAGGATTGTGGAAAGCTGTAAAACCAAAAAAAAAACCAAAACCACCACACACTATTTTAGAGTTTCACCAAGAAAGTGCCAACTTTCAGCTGGCTTAAACATCTCAGAGTAAACAGTTACTTGACTTAGTAAATTCATGCTTTTACACTTTTCCATCACGCTTTTGAAACCTCTCCAAACTTAGAGGCATCAGGTCTTAATAAAGATTTTTATTTAATGATTATATAAGACCAGCTAAAGAATTACTTCCTTGGAGGTTTGGAAATTTAGATTTATTCAGCTTCATGGCAAGGGGAGACTAATCACAGCACTCTAGGATAAAAAGATTTCCACATGTCACTGGACTGGTCTTGGTGAGACATACTGGTGTTTTAAAGTGCAAGATGTTTAGGAAAAGAGACATGTCAGCTCATGTTTATATAAGGTTTTAATATATTCCTACTCCTTCACTCAAAACATCTAACATATTGTGAAAAGCGTTGCTGTAATTCTATAGAGTGACAAATAGTAATATTCAATTTTATAACTGAATAACTGCATTTTAAAAAATGACCAAAAACACCCAAGCATCAGTAAGGCCATCACTAATGAAGTGACAGTACACAAGACACAATCAGTAAGCTAACTCCCTTGTAGTTAACATAAAAACCTATTTCCTTAGTACTGCTGTGAGTTTTGTTCTTTTGATAGAAAGTATACCTTTTGCAAAGAGTCTACAAGAATTTGAGAAGCATCCTTGAATTGCTGGGAGTCTTCCCCGTATCGTTTTCCAACTTCTTCCAAACCAGCCAGTTCCAGAGAATACAGGTCTGGAGAGTGATCTTTGGCCAAGTGCTTGTGTCGAGACAGCTTTGGCACACCATTGAGGGCAGAAAGAGTTTAATTCATAAATAGGTTACTTTAAAAACAAATTTTCACAAAATCAGTTTTCTGGGACTAATCCAGCCTCACTTTCCACAGTCATATTCCACATTGACTAGAGAGCGGAATTTTTGGCCAACTTAACTACAAAGATGTCCAAAGTCTTGGTTATTTCCCATGCTAAAGAAGAAAACAGATGATCATCATGTAGCAGCTGTTCCAAACACGAGGTTGCATACAAGCAGTCTAGAGCTCTACTAACAAGAAACATTATACTTTTATTCTTGTCAGAATCCTTGCACTATAATTGCCAGAAAAATAAAACTTGAAGGAAAAAAAAAATACGTAACTGCAACACCTCGATACTACTATTCCCTCTACTGAAGCTGAGCCTTGCAAAACCAAGCAAACTGCAACTTCTACCTTGCTGTTGCCCATGAACAAAAGTATTTTACTTAAGGCGTATCATCCCCTTGTCATAAAACTCAAGCAATGTAATCCAACATATCTCAAAGTAGAGTATTCTTTCGCTTCCACAGGTGCAAAGCTGCGGCACTGACATTTGTCAGCACAAGGGAACAGTCTCTGAAAGCAAGGAATTTTATCTGTTCCTATCTTCCCGCCTACCTTAACTATGGCATTTCTAGTCTGTAAGACAAAAACAAGTTATTCTACTTTGTTTTCTCAAGAGCCCCATTTCTTTCTACCAGTCCTTTACCTAACATGAACTTGGGTTTTTCAGGACCAAAAAAACACATACCAAAAGAGAAAAAAAACAGTAATAGGACAGGAGCTTTATAGTACAACTATCATATGAAGCTTCTTGCTTAAAAAGATCAGAATTAAAAGTTTATCCCTCCATTGGAATATTTGTATCACCACCACTATTCACGCTACAAGAGTCACTCCATCTTTTTCAAGTAAATGTAGCAGTGACATTTTGAAGTAAAATGGTAGACAGGGCAAAGAACACGTTCTTAACTACCATTACACTTGTCAAAAAAGAAAACAAGAAAAGCCTTGCAAATTCCTCACTGAGTACTTCCTGTGGGTATGGAGAAACAGTAGCTCAGAATGCCCCCTGCTCTCACCTAACACAAGACAAAAGAAGGTACAGATGACCGAAGCTCTCATGTCATTCCGTAATAACAGGGCTGATTCAAATACCTCAAGAACGCATTATTTAAACTGATGCAGCCAAATGATGACACACTTCAGTGTATATCACTGGTTGCCAAGTACACTGGCTACGGCTTCTCTACCTTGA
This sequence comes from Chauna torquata, assembly GCA_013399475.1. Lineage (NCBI taxonomy): Eukaryota > Metazoa > Chordata > Aves > Anseriformes > Anhimidae > Chauna > Chauna torquata. The sequence goes on from VXAL01009920.1 coordinate 276,556, forward strand.
AATAAAATCTTTGAAGTTTGAAACCTCAGGTGTAGGAAGCATTTAAAAAAAAATCCTACCAGGCTCGCGATGTCATGTAGGACTTGTAGTTCTGACAGAAAAAGCAAGTCAACCTGGGGAAAGAGACAGGAAAAAAAAGATGGGTACTTCCTTTGATGAAACCAGAGTCAGAGAAGCCTTGTTTTGTTGCAAGTCTCCATATTTTACAACAGGTCATGTCTGTTACAGCATCAATACATGCTAGAAGGCAATTACTCTTGTAATAAAGTTACTTACAAAAGAACTTAAAACCTAATTCTTAGAATTCAATTAGAAAAAAGAAGAGGGAGCTCTCGTAGGCAAAGTAAGAAAAAGAAAATGGAAAAGCATATTAGGAAAAAAAATCTAAAAGCACTCATTGATTACGTTTTTTTACCTCATTGTTTCTGCTGAGGGAGTTGAGAGGAAGGGAGCTGAGAATGGAGTTGTCCTGGAATAAGCGGTTTCGCAGTTGGCGCAGTGTGACAGAAAGATCTTCAAATACAGAGTTTGCCTTGCCCACCATGTACACTCTCTGCAGGAATAGCCATTGTTTAATAAGAACAGAGGTTAGTTTTTTAGTTTCTCCAGTCGCCCATTAATAATCAATCATACCCGCAAATTGCCCTCCAATGCAAAATATTTTCATATAATCCAATTGCTTCTGCTCCAGCCACACAAGTGGAAAGTGGTTTACTATTTAGAGCATCCGCAATCAGAACTGAAGCAATACTCACTTCCTCACTGGGGGCCAGCTGCAAGACTACAGGAGTTTCCTCAGAGAACAAAGTATGAATAGCATTCGCAACACTGTCAAGACTGAACGGAACAGCCTGAAACACAAAGTCCAGTTAGATTTTTGGATAAAGCTGGAACTAATGATAAAAAAGGAGACTACTGCTTAACTACCGAGGTCTGGAAAAACAGGACAAACTCTTTTTGAGCAGAGTACATATAAAACCAAAGTGATAACAAACAATAGGAGCCAAGGTACAAAACAAAACATCAACTGCAGATATTAACAGACTATTTATTTGCATGTGTAGTGAACACAATACATTTTTAAGAATTCCAAGAGGCCATGATTATGTAATTAAGAGGCCTACTTAAGCTAAAAGTATAGCCTCATTTACCAGTGAAGCAAGACCAACAAATATAAAAGCAATACAAGACAAAAGGCTAAACCCATGTTACTCTAAATGGGAAGTTATGAACCACAGAAAACTGATGAATGAAAATATATCAGTAGAAAGAGCAACTGCTGAAATACCAAAGAAGAGAACCATATAAAAATTACTAAGAACAAAAGAACTCCTAGCATGCTATTAGAGCCATTACTGGCAAGCTAATAAAACTCTTAGTTTTTCTAAACACTTATTTCTGGTGCTTTATCTAGAAAGAAGCAGAATGACACATTTCCATTCACTAAAGAGCACAAAAATCTTTTTTCTAATAGATACTAGTAAGTCTGTAGGTTAGGATAATTAGTACCCAGTAGCCCTGAACATGGACTCAAGTGATGATCGTCTGAAACTATTCTTGAATACTGGAGAACCAGTACTTTACCAGCATACATTCGGGGCAGCTCATTTGAAGCCATGGCAGTAGTCGCTGAAACAACTAAAGCCTAGGAATCTTAATTTCTTTTAATGGGAAATAAAGAAAATATGCATTAAGCACACCTTAGAACTTTCATAAAGTTACAAGCGTGAATATGACTGAAGACTTCTTTATCCATATTCAAGTGTTCTGCAGGTTAGGTATGCTACACGGTCTGGCACAGGCAATCTTCAACCAGTTTTGGTCCAGATACCATTTCAGCAAAACCTGTGTCTAACTACCTGAACTAATAAGCTGTGCTGGAAGGCTGATGTGAAAGTAGATTTGTATTAAGCTGAGTTTGACCTATGCTTGATTTAAAGCCACTTAACATTCCAACTAAACACTGACATTTTACAACAGATTAAAAAACTGCTGACAGCTGTAGAAGAAATTTCATAGGGAAATCATCACCTCATCTTGGGAGTGCACAATAGGTTGGCAGTATCAAACAAAAGACTATTCAGCAATCACTGACGATTCCTCATAGTTTGACTGAAATAACAGTATTATTCGTCATTTTATTAACAAGAGTGCAGCAGTCACACAAAGCCAAAATGCAAGGTAAACTGGTGCAAAACAAAGTTTTCTGAGACAGTCAGAATCCAAAATAAACTAACTAGAAATAACCTGAGAAACAACGTATTTGAAAAGGATTATGAACTCATGCTGGACAAACAACAGCTCAACATGAAGAACAGGTGCAATACCACAGTGAAATTGATTAAAGCAGACAATGTATTAATTAAGAAGTGACCAAAAACTGTACAGTTACCAATATTTTGTACAGTTATTGTGTTCCTGTTAAGATGTGTGTGGACAAAAATTTTATGACAGGAAAAGAGACAATGGACATAAATTTAAAAAAAAACAGGAAATAACACCTGAACACAAGAAAACACTTTTTTACTGTGAGGGTGGTTAAATACTGGCACAGGCTGCCCAGAGAGGTTGTGGAGTCTCCATCTGCAGAGATACTCAAAACCCAACTAGTCACGGTCCTGGACAACCTGCTCTAGCTGACCCTGCTTGATCAGGGGGTTGGACTAGATGAGTTCAAGAGCTCCCTTTCAACCTACATGATTCTGTAGCAAGTGTGAGGAAAAAAGTTTCAGCAAAGACAGACAGTGACACGTAAACATAATGTTATTTGTTGTTTTCTTTTTGATATAGTATAATCAAATTGCGTCTCGTACAATATTTCACAGTCAAGCACTTGAGGGAAAACTCAAAGACTGCTTAGAGAGAAACAGTACATCAAATAACCAAAAGCATATAAAATGCTACCACTCACTTAGCTGTAAAAAAAAAAAAAAAAGTAAAGTTTAACTATTCTGATTATGAATCAGTAAGTTAACACAGGAAGCAGTAGATTCTCTGCCTCTTAGTGCAAACATAACTAGATGCTGAACTTTCAAGGAGAACATGCTTTGGTAAAACAAGTTACTGAACTCAAAACAGGAGAGCCTATGTTAACTTCAAAGGCCTCTGACCTTGTACAGGACTCAGACCGGATTATTTATCAATGCAGCCTGATCCACCATTGTAGGGGAGTATGGGAACTTCAAGTGAGGTAAGAATTATGAGGCCTTCAATGACTACAGTAGAAATTCCTGTACTTCTGATTGGATTACAAGAGTCATAGAAGTCGCACGGCCGTTCCAGATGTGGATACTCACATTCTCAATAGGGTAAGAAATTCCTTTCACAGGCAACGTCAGCTGGTCTACTCCTTTCACCGTTACTAACACAGTAGCTCGTGGTCTGTGAAACAGATCCCCCACTGCAAGCCCAGGCCAAGAAAGGTCCTATCACAAAATAATAAAAAACAAAACAAAACAACCACTTGTATTTCACAGGAAGAAAGACAGAGAGGAACCCTCCCTGACCATTACAGCAAAATAACTTATCTTGTTGATATCTCTGTATAGGACAGCCTATTGGAAATTTCATGGGTAAAATAAGTATCACTAGAACGCTCGTACGAGAAAAAACTCTCAAGATGGAAAAGTAGAAATATAGTCTCTATTTAATAAGTGAAGCCTTGATTTTAAAACAAACAAAAAACCAAACACCTTCACAAAACACCACAGAAACACGTTCAGGCACATTAAAACACTAACATCTTAATACTTCAGTACCAGAAAGAAATGGGGCAGGGGTGTTAAGTGAACTAACAAACCACTAATCTAACACCTAGAAATTTGCATGAAGACATAAAAAGATTCCTTAGTAACTACCTACAGTTACATACTGGCAAGAGCACAGTGAAGGTTAGCTGGCTCGCTTATGCAGGCACAAAAATACAAACTCATCTATTTGTCATGAATTCAAACAGGTTTCTCCATTTGCGTAAGAAAAGTGACTGCCTGTTTAAGTTTCGTGAAACCAAATTATTTAGAATTAAAATGTCACTGACAATGTGAACTGTATCACCTCAAACAAAAGAAAAACCTTTTATAACATCATCAGGGACAAAAACATTGCTCAGTTTGACCTTCCCTTAACAAGGGAAGAATATCTAATGACTGTTTCTGAGAATCCCCAATGTAATGCATTCTAAACATAAAGTATTCTAAAATCTCTATGGGGCAATCTGCTGCACTGTCAGATTATTTTCCTAGACTATAGCCTTGATGTAAGCTGCAAAATGAGTGTTTTGGACCTGCAGTATTCTCAAGACCAGGATCAGAAGCTGCCTACACGGTGACAATGATGACAACAACTTTCAGTTTCGGGGCTTAACTAAACAAAGCAATTTAAAGAGCTTCCTTCCCTCCTTCCTTTCCTGCCTCCTTCTAGCATTTGAAATAATAATAACTGAGAATTACTTCTAAATGATGCTATGGATCCATCATAGCAAATGAATTCCAAGCTTCGGTTAAAGGAATATGGTGAATGCCAAAACACCTTCTTTCCTTTATAACCATGTTCTACTTCAGGGTGACCATTACGCCGAAAGTCAAGTGTTCAAAAGGGGCCAAAAATCCAAAATTCTGTTGAGCATCTTTACATGCAATGCACTCTGAACCATCTGATGTATTGTTTTTTCTTGACAACACAAATATACTTATTACAAACACTAGGCTTAACAATTTCTTTTACTAGTTTCAGGATTGCAAGCATAATTAATTAACATCATATGTTCAGACAAGCTCCAAAACACAGGCTAAACAGACCTGCATTCAAACCAGAGTTTTCAGACCTCTTGCCCAGTTGCTGTATAAAAGAAATGGGAACTGACCTCTCCCACCAGCACCGTGAGAATATCCCAACTTGCAGCTTTTAGTACCCGGCTGCACACAGACACTGCTAGAGATACCTTGCCATTAGAAACTTTCATGTGCTACTTCAAAAGCCACTCATCCCTTCTGAAGCAAAAGATTCAGTAGGCAACGTGGAATCTGTCCATGGGCTCCTACTCGTCTGCCCCACTTCATATATCACTAAAGCTACGTTTGTTCAAAAACCTGATTTGGGAAGCAAGTTAGGTTTTCAAGTGTTTGGATTACTTCCTGAACATTCTTTTCACTTGTTCTAACTAACTATGCTCAGCGACAAACTTGCTGACCTGACAAAATGCCTGCTTAGCCAAGACATTTCTCATGATCTTCAGAATACCCAAGAAAAGAGCGCTGTGGGTAGCTCACAGGTAAGAATTCAGGGGTTTCCACAGGTTCTCACTACAAGACTACAGGGGGGTGGGAAACAGCATGTAGCTGGGCCTCTGAACAACTGAAGAACATCACTGCTAAAGACTCTGCAGGCTTGCTTCCTTCTGTAGCTGATGATTCAAACTAGCTGGCTAGCACTGCCTTTTCTGCTCATATGACTGATACAGCTCTATCCTTGGAAACAACACTGACAAGTCATACATGCCTCAAGACAAAGAGGATGATGTTTTACATATTCCAGCACATGACAGGAAGATTTGCATGTTAACTGAATCAGTCCGTAGTTCTAGAGTTGTTTCAAAATCAAGACCTCAAACACACCTCTTCAACAGAAAAGCCCATGGATAATGCAGCTACATCTGGGATCCGATCGCCAGGGATTGGCCAACTTCCGTCTCGAAAAACAACTGACTGAGGTGATCGTAAGATACTAAATTCATCACCGCACACACCTGAAAACAAACAAACAAAAAAGCTGTCAGATTTCTTACAGACTTTCCCCTCACGTCACAGAAGCAAAGCATACTAGAGCTTTCATTCATTCTTGTCCTTCTCATACCTACCAATTCATGTAATACAAGTAACAACATTTGTTTTATTGCTCTGGAACACAAGATAAGGTGTCTGTCTAAGAATGGACAAATCCACATTAACAAAAGCTGGACAAGGATTAAAGCAACAGCGCAGTACACTTCTACACACTCACTAGCAGGTTATGAGCTGTGTTACAATTCAGACCTGGTAAAGATAACCCTCTGTGGAGCCAGGCAGACTCCAAAAGCACAGCTCACACGCAGCTATGCGTCAACACGGCTGTTTTCTTCCATGACTGCTTGGCAAAACACCTCTTTTTGTGTAGACAACAGCCTGAGCCCCTGAACCCATAGCCGACAGGATCAGCTGAGTTCATCAGTGCTGGTTTAAACAGAGCACTGCCAGGAACAATCTGGCTCCTGCAGAACGGCTCCAGTGTCTCTGCCCTCCCTTCTCAAGCACAGGAGGTCATGAGACATTAACATTTTTCTTCCTTGGATGCAGTCTTGAACCTAAGCTGACCGTGCGAAGCCACAATCTGCAGTACTTTTCATGCTGGGTTTTCACTTACTTGGGATCCCCCTTCACTCTTTTCCCTGCTACCTTGAATAACAAAGCTCACTAAGCACACTTCTAAAGTGTAGTATGATGACATTTATTCTCTAATAAAGTCAGAGAGGACTCCATAGAAATGAGAGATGGGCTTATTTCAATCTAGCTTCTTATTTTAAAGTCACAATACTGTGTATACAAAAGCATCTAGCAGTCTGTCAATTTTAAAACATATTTGGCACAAATTTGTACATAAGCAGTCACATGCACAATGCAAAGTTTCACACATCCTTCCCCAATGAGCAGTCTATATACATTTCTAGCATAAAAATAATCTGATACAATTCTTGCGAAAATCAAGGAAGAGAGCAACAAATATTTGCAGGCCATCTAAGTTCCAATTATACAGTCAGTCTGATTATGTACTTCAAAATTACATGAATATGGTAACCTTCTAAAGAAAATAGAAGCATTTACTCGTATGACCACTGACAATTAATTACCAATCCAAGCACCTATACAAAGTACTTTTCCAGGACATCTGTAAATCTAAAGGCTTTTCAAAAAAAAAAAAAAGCAATGGTGGTAACTGATGTGGAGCGCAGTTGTAATTTTTCTTAACATTACTTTAACCAATCTGACCTTGAAGATGTTGCTTTAAACCTGGGTCATGATCATGCATACAAATGTTGACAGTAAATCTGAGCTATGTTATGATAAACACACTAAAGGAACAAAGTACTCTGAGGTAGGTCAGGGAAGGGTGGCAAAAAGAAGGACACAGGCCAAATCAACAGATGAATAAAGAGCAGGTTCAAACATGTTTTTGTTTTACATTGATATTTGCTCACTGGTTGGCCTGCTATCAATTTTAATGGTATAGCAACCCATATTCCCATATTTTGAAGCACAGAAATGTTTCCATGATAATTCGCTTAAGAAGGAATTTACAAAATTGCCATAAACATTTTTGCTCAGTCTGTAGAACTTCACACATTGTCTCTTAGCCCTATGGAGAATTAAAGCAGTCACATACTACTTAGGTTACAACGGCTTAGGTGTACGAAATTAGAATAAGTTTTAAACAAACTTTCTGTGCTACGCTCAAGGTCTAAATGAGGAAAACTGCATTTAAACTTGGGAACACAAGCCTTTTCCCGTCACAGGCTATAAGTGCTTGACCACGATACCCCACTAGACCACACAGTCCACTAGATCACATACTCTAGGAAGTAAATGCTGAGATGCAATTTGTTCTGCATACCGCTATCCGCCCACCTATAGAAAATTTGGTCAAACTTCCACCTTACCGAAATCAGTAGAACTTCAGCTCGCACAAGCCTTTGTGAGCCCATACCGAAGACCTGGGGTGGGCTGAAAATTACCTGTTGGGCCTGGAAGACTTAAGGGCTGACCGCCAGGCTGACTCACGACAGAAAGGCTCCAACCGCCACAAAAGCGGCTGGGAAAAAACGCGCAAACCCGTACGAGGCAACCAGAAGCCGCTCCCCGCGCGAGGGAGGGCGAGGCAAGCCTCGCGCAGCCGCGAGAGGCGCGGGGGGGAAGCGGGGCGGCGAGGGGCAGCCCCGCTGCGCTCCCCCCTCCCAGGCCTGAGCCCGAGCGCTGCCCGGGGCGAGCCCCCGGG
>VXAL01009920.1:284594-357649 GCA_013399475.1 Chauna torquata
GGGGAGCCGCGCCGCGCCGCCCCATGCCGCCCGCGGTGCCAGCCGCCGCGCTGCCAGGCCCGGCTGGGAAGCCCCGGACCGCACCGCACCGCCTGACAGAGCCCCAGCGCCCCGCCCACTGGGGAGCGCTTGACGGACAGCCGCCGCAGCCAATGTGCAGGGAGGCTCGGGGCCGCTGGGCGGGACTCCGCAGGAGTGACTGGAGGAGCTGACCATTCGCCAGCGAAGCCTCCCCCACCCCGTCACGGGACTGACCGGTTAGCCGAGATGCTGCCGCGCCGGGGGCGGAGTCGCAGCTTGAGTGGCGTTCCACTGAGCCAATCAGATCGCGGGGGACCTCTGCACCACTTCCCCCTCCCCGTAAATTCGGAGGGGAGCAGTAAGGAGGCGGAGCCTCGCTGGACTAAATTGACAACTGATTTGGCCAATCGAAGGGCGGGGGGAGCCTTGCCCCTCCCACCGCTCCCCAGTGTGGCCGTGACGGCGTTGGGCGGAGGCGCGGTTCGATCGGGCAGCCTCGGCGCTGGGGGAGGGCAGGAGCTCTGATTGACAGCTAAACAAACCATTCAGAGAGCAAGGACGCCTGCTCCGCCCTCCTGGTGCCTGTGAAGCGCGAGGTTCCCCGGCTGCAGGGCCTGGGCCGGGGCCGAGGCCAAGGCCCGAGGCCCAAGGCCCAAGGCCCAAGGCCCATGGGCAAATTTCCAAATTCCGATCATTTCTTTGCGTCTTTGTACATAATTAGGCTCAGGAATCTTGATGAGACTCTTTGCAAGTTAAGGCAGAGAGAACTGGGCTTTGAGGGGGAGTTTTCACGTAATGCAGACGTGTAAGACCCCCATTTCGTTGTGGAGCACGTCTCACAGTACGGTTGTGTTACTTCTGCCCCGGATTCCTCAGAAAGCCACGAGTGTATGTGCACAGGAAGTCCAGCAGCGCTAGGGAGCATTTTACCTGCTTTGCTGGAACACAGCGACTGTCACAGCCGCGTGGCGAGGCTGCATTTATGTGGTGAAGGTGCCAGAGGTTGCTGGCCGTACAGCTTTCTGACGAGAGCTGTTCTGCTATCTATTTAGAAATTCCACCCAGCTATAGAAAACTTTGAAAATCTGCCTGAGCAACACTTCTGGACCAAAAAAGGGGTTGCATCTAGGAAACAAGTGAACGGGTCAGGGAACGGCAGGTAGTAAAAATGTAGGTTGTGAAATGAAAGTATGTATACAACAATTAAACAGAATTTAAGAGAGAAAATCACGTCCCTGTGTCTGCCACATGGTAGTGTATGATGATGGGCAAATCGCTTAAATCCGGCTTTTTGCAGGTGGCAACAGTAGTGCATCTATTGTCTCTGAGATGATTTGTGTAAAAATAAAGAGGAGATACTGCTCCCGCTGGTGTTAGATGGAAGCTATGCTTTGAATATGAAAACCATGCCGTGTGTAGAGGGCTCTGAAGTTTAGCTCCTGTGCAAGTTATGAGCCCTTCAAATCAATACTTACTTATTCCATACTCTGTATTGTGCATCACAGAACCAGCAACACATAACAGCTTTTGTAAAGTAAACGCAAATAAATGTTTGTGAGATTAACTGGATATCATAGCAAAGAGCGTGATCAAACTATTTGTTTCCTTACAGGCTTTTCTGCCTTTAGAGTAGGATTAACAGAGCGTACAGACGGCAAGGCCTGAATCACTGAACAACAAGGAAATTGAATAATTGCTTTTTCAATGACCCCGGCCTGTTCTGTGCACTGAGGAAGGCAAGAGTGCATGTTAGAAACTTGATATGCTGTCATGTAAGCTCACAGTGCTTGCACAACATGTATGTCCATGGGTTCTGGTTTAAGGTTATGTGTGTTACCTTATTTTTGGTGTTTACAGGCTCCTGTGTGCCTGTAAATATGTTTGCAAATATAGAGTGTTCTTGTGTATTGTGTGTACATTACCATCATTTCACGACGTTTTACCTAGCTGGGACACTAAGGCTCTTGCACCAAGGTGCTTGTAGTCTAAAGTAGGTGATCATAGGACATCAGATGGGGGTATGCACTGGGTTGCCTTGTAACAATAGCAGCTGCAGAGCTGCACAGTCCCCCCTCCCATTTGGATTGGATCTCCGTCCAAAATGTTTGTAAAAATAAGGTGAGGATAGTGGCTCAAAGCAGTAAGTTTGTAAAACTGCTGGAGGGCATTAGGTGTATGTGATGATGTTTTAGATGGAAATGTAGTGGAAAGTGCAGAGCAGGGAAAGGAATGTGTGAGGGAAGAAGTTGCTTCCTTCATCTAGATCAAGGATTTCTTACAAACGTGAAGTGTGAAAGAAGGGGGCAGGGTAAATAAGACTGTTTTAATGAAGTTATTTCTCTTAGATCCCTTATTGTCTCAGCATTTTGAATCTAAGCATGTTAGCAATCATTTCAAATTTTGTTAGGATTATCTTGATACTGTTTTCCATAAAGCATTCATTCTGGAAGTCATGCTACAAAGAGTGTCAACTTATTTTTTCATATTTGCAGAAATAGCAGTTGTGGATTTTTCTGAGTCTTCATGCTAGAAATAGAATAGAAATCAGAGTACTGCATTTGGATATTCTTATATTCATTTTCTTAATTGAATTGCTTTTCTTCTTGAAATTGCAGTAGAAGCATGGTTTGTGAAAAAATCTCTCTGCTATCTTATATTTTCCTGTTCTCATCTTGGTTTCTTCTTTGCGAAAATAACAAATAGAAGCAGTACGTTTTATTATGAAACAGTCAACTCCTACTAACTCTGTGCACTGCTTTTCAGTGCCCACTGGGTATCTGCATTGCAGTGAAGCCCCAGTGTAAGAGAATAATACCATCACTTTACAGGCTGGCAGAGTTCTAGCTAATTTCTCTAGGCTTAATTTAAATCCCAGCTGTGCTTCGAAGAGAGTGAGTTTTGTAATCCTGTAAGCAATATTTGTGACAAAAGCTACACGCAGTAAAATTATTCTATTAAACTGATTTCATTTTGAGCTTCTGCTCAGGGCAAGTAAAAAAATATGAGGCAACATGCATATTAGGTCAGAAATAATTTTTATTAAGCCATATACTGCTAGTAGCAGTCACAAAATCAAAGTGCCAGCTGTAGGCAAAATACCAGGATTCACTGGCTCTTTTAGTAGTGTGCTGTGCAAAAATGTCTGCAGTAGGAATTGCTCATGTGATGTTTAGATGCTGCCTTTGCCTAGAGCCCTGTCTGCACTAACAGCATTGAAGATGATGATAGAAGAGGGAATATGAGAAAAGGACTAAGTCAAAGAGCCAGCCGTTTGTCTGTACTGGACTATTGCCTTATCATTTGGTTTTATGTATCACTACTAAAGCTAGTGTAGTTGCTAGCAGAAGTAATCGTCTCAAACATCATTTCCAAAATCCTGCTGTAACTGGAGAATATTTGCATAACCGTTGCAGACACCCAACCAGTCATATTCCGCAGGAGAGAATGAATTCCCAGCACTGGGTACCATTTGGAGCTACCAGAAGCGTTCCCTTTGGTACTAGGCTTTACGGTGCCGCAGAAAATTTATACACAGAAGCAAAGCATAAGCTTTTAAAATAAAATTGAGAAGATAAAACACTGTCTTCTGTGGTGCCTTCCAATCTTGGCATACTAATGGAACATGTGCTTAACGCAGGAGGGTTGGACATCCCCTGGCCTGTGTTCTGAGGGAAAGGGACAAGTTTGAAAGCCTCTCTGTCAGGCTGCGAGTTTTTCGGCTGCTGACATGCTGGGAGACCAGGAGGTGAGACGATTGTTTGGAAGCACATGTGCCTAGCTTGGCTGTCCATTTACACTGCTTGCAAGTGATGGGTCTCACGTGAAGAGTTGCTAACCACTGCCATTGAATTGCTTTGTGGTTTCAGCTGTCCTGTCCCTGTTTGCAGATTCTATGTAAGTGGAAAGAGTGTTCCAGCAAATGTAAACACCAAGACTAAATTAATCAAAGGCAGCTCAATTTCTAAAGGCCTCAAAACAAACAAACAAACCAACCAACCAACATCCACCCTTTGTTACCGAGTCAGGCTTAGGCTGCATCAGAAATGAAATCAGCTGATTTCATGAAGACTGAAATCGTAAGCAAAACATAAGTTCTGCCCTCTCTAAAAAGCAGAGATGTCTTCTATACCTCTTTGTGAAAGGAAGGATAAGTGACTTTCTCTTCTGTCAGTTGATAGCTGAGTTTGCCATCTTAAAGACAATTGCCAGCTTTCTGTGGGACTGTGCTACAGTTAAAGCCTCAAAATATGCACAAGAAACCCATTTTCGGGTTCTTTTTGCTAGGTTCTATATGCTCTTCATATAAAGATAAGCGTACTTTTTTTGTGTGTTTTCTTAACAGTTCTGTCCACAACCTTGTTTATTACTTTGCCAGCAGCACCTAAGGGCTCACTGGAGGTCAGCATGCCACCGTAAGTGCATTTCATCCCCATCCTGCAGAGTCTGCAGTCTGAATAGTATTAGTGACTGGAGTAAGGGATCAGTGAGGTGACTGACAAGGAGGAGGACCTTGCCTCTCTTGCCTGTGCTGTAGGCTATGCTGCCTTCTCAGCCCAAGTGATCTCTCTGCCTCCAGTGATCACGGCTGTTCTCAATAAATGTATTTTACAAACATGGTGTTCCTGTACACAACACTGCAATCAGGTAAGAATATCATTTTCACTTAACAGGTCTGAGGAAGATGTAATGGTGGTCATCACAGAAGAGATGATTTCAGTAGTTTCAAAGTCACATTACTCGCTATCTTTTAATTAAGTCAGCTTAATCAAAACACATTTTCCTGTGCTATTTTAAGGGCATTCAGGGTAGGGGGAGAGTATGTTTTTAAAGATATTTGATATAATTAAAGGTACACAGTTTCTGTATGTTGAGGCTGTAACACTAAAGAGGAAGGAAGCCTGGGAGAGAGAAACTCAGTATTTTGTAGAGATTGTGGAGAGAAATTAAGATGTGTGTGTGATGCATGCAAATTATAGTTGATTTGTTCATTACATTTTCATTCATATTTTCTTAATAATTTTAGCAGTAAAGACTTAACCAAAGCAGATTTGTCAGCTGCCTTTGGCGGGTAGTTTCAATAAGCATCACTACATAGTGAGCACTTTTGGCACCATCTTGTGGTCGAAAATACATCTGCAGTCTCTCTGGATTTGTATTCTCATACTTGAACCAGAAGTTAAATGAAACACAGCCTCTTGAGGGCATTTCGTTTAGTGTCCCCTCTATAGGTCCCAGTTCTGTCCCACTATCCAGCCTTTCTAGTAAACATAGCTAAGATCATCACTGAAGTGGATGACAGAAACTAAGTCAGAACAAGGAAATACGAAAATTCAGTGAGAACCGCAGTGAAATCATTGCTCACTGTTTTCTTCCAGGTCAGCAGAGTACTTAAGTTATTCTATCCCACTTGTTTGAGCTTACACGTTTTAATAAGATGTAAGAAGATCATCTTAGTTAGCAGGGTTAAGAGTTGGCCTCTGGAATCTGCCTTTATCGCTTCTCTAACTGAGACGGGGAAATGTGGTCTTTTGTCGTTCTGGTTAATGAGGCCTCTCTGCTCTGACCTCGTGTTAATCAGCAAAATAGTTTTGCAGCCCCACAAACCTAATATCCTGTTGTGACTACTCAGCCTTTCTGGGACGTGGGCTGCAAATGCACCTCTTCTTTCAGGTTGAGAAGATTTGGTAAGACGGAGAGACTTAAATTTGGCACTCTCCACCTTATGCCTGAAGAGACTTAGTTGAAGTTCACCCAGGGGAGAAGTCACTAACAGCAGATAAACACCTTAGCTTGCTGTTTTTACTAAAATGGTTAACAAAGGTGTAGTTAAGACTTAAAATGTAATTTGTCCTCATTAAGCTTTTGTGTTGTCTCCATCCTGAGCTCAACAGAAGCTCCTGCTAAAGCGAAGAGTCCAGGTGCTTTAGATGTGTCCTGTATTTTGAAGGCAGTCATTGCAACTGTTAGTGTGAAGTTGCAGGGTACTGCAGAGCTAATTTTACAGCTTTTTGCTTTTGAAAGGGGTGATGATGCTTCTCTTCTCCCCCAGGTTCGGTTATCCCCTGCTCTGTGCTGCATTGGCTGGGGGTCTCCTCTCAGTTCATTGTGTGGTTATTTTAACCCAGCTCTTAGCTCAGCAGAAATGTATTCATTTTTGCAGAGCTGGTTTTCTTAAACTTCAGGAAGCTGAACTGACTTGTTGAGAGGCAAGATGAGTATCTAAGCTAGGGCAGAGGAAGAGGCAAGAGTGCATGCATGGGTATGGGGGAAGGGTGGTCCTCCCGTTTTGGTGACCTGATAGCATTCGATTAGCTCAGGCTGCATTGTGTCTCTTTGCCATGCATCCAAGGTCAGAGGCCATGATTAAATTGACATTTTAATCCAGTTGCTGCTCTTGCCAGAAGAATTCCACGTTGCACTGGAGCTCAAGCCAAGGGAGCTTTTCTTCCTCTGGGGTGGGTCATTCCTCGGTGAGATCTGCTCGGAGCTAGGCGGTGGCGTGGCCATACAAACGTCAGCATTGCTGCAAGTAAGGAGGCAGGAACCACTGGCTGAAAACAGGGCTGTATCAGCATCAGCATGGATTCAGGCCTGAATTAATTGACTGTGTAACCGTGGACAGCTTTTTCATTTTTGTACCCTTCAAGTTGGGCTTCCAAACGAGACACTTAATGACAAATGTGCTGACTGTTTTCGTGTTTCTCACACTTTCTTTAGTAGTGACTTAACGTGTGTGAAAATCAGGCCAGTTCTATTCATGCACAGTTGCACTGCGTCCTGCATTTGTTTATTACTGATACTTGTTGTGGGAGGATGTAGCATGCTCAAGAGCTGAAGGGACGGCAGTATAACAGTTAGCATCTGTAAGAACAAACAGAGAACTTAAGGGAGACAAGGAAAATGTTTTTGACAATATACAGTATGGGACATTGCATCCCATTCCGTCTTACCTCGTGGAATTTGAAACCACAGCATAGCTACGTACACCTTTGGGAGAATAAATACGGATTCAAGCCACAGGAAGGCCTGTCTACCTTGCAATATCGTCTGATTTGACAATTATTCTGTAAGTAAGTTTTGGTGCTGGCTTTGGGTACTTTCCCTAATGGTCTCCCAAACTGTTTATAGTCTTGTTCAGCTGATTTCCGTCTCATGTTTTTTTCTCTGTCATTGGGTGATTGGAGAGCTGTTGTCAGATTTGGAATAACCATTGTGTGGATCCTCTGTGTTTAAAAAAAAAAAAGAAGAAGAAAGAAAGAAAAAGAAAAATCTTATCAGAACATGAAAGAAACAAATTGGTCAACGGGGCTCTGAGTTGTGGGTGAGGAAACATCTTAGAAATGGAAAAGGGAGGCCTTTGCCTGACCAGTTCTGTGAAAGAGCACTCCTAGCCAGTGTGGACTTGGGGATGAGATGGATAATCTCAACTGGCTTGAATGAAGTTTACCTTTTAGTGGCTTGAAGTGAAATACAAAGATAAGTCTCTATGAAATGTTAAACAAAAATGTCTTTCGTATAATGTCATAACAGAAGCTAGGGATGATGCAGGAAGAAACAGAGCCTGGAGGTAAACAATTCAGTTACTGGAACAGGTGGAATGAAAAAGAAAAAGTTGTACTCTGGAATAGTGGGAGAAAGTGATTTCCAAAAAAAAAAAAAAAACCTACTTTCAGGTTGGGTAGAAGATGCTTTAGATTGATTAATAAAATTTTGCTCATTCTATTTCTTAAAAAAATAAACATAGTAAGACCTATGAAAACAAGGGTCTTTCTGATAGTTACTTTTTAAAGACTCTACTATACAGGCACTATATACTATTTTTATGTATGTTAATCATGTAACTGAGTATGTCTATTGTACATTTGCAGAATTCAATGCCTTTTTTTTTCTTGGATCTCCACATCCATCAGGAACAAGATAGAAACATTAGCAGCAATGTTAAACCTGGGCTGAGACTATGATGCCATAGACATCTGTCTGAAAGGAATAAATGGGTTTGCAGCATGTCACAGCAGTTCTGGTGCCAAAGAGGTTTTGTAATTACCTGCTGAAGTTGACGGACTGCTCAAGTAAGAGGAAATTTCTAGTTGAAGTAAACGTATAGGTAGTGGTAGTGTTGTGAGGGGTGGTTTGGGAGCTGTAGTCTGAGTACATGAAGTGAAGTACCTCTGGTATGCTTCTGTGTCACCATGCAAGAATTCTGGATTTTTAAGCTGTTCCCATTTCTTTCTCTCATGTAAGGTCGTAAGGTCTTACCTCTAGTAACAAATGCAGGGTTGTGTTCATTGGTGATTCTGTTTCGGAAAGTGTTGCTGAGATCTCATGGTGGTCCCACTGATGCCCCACCAGCAGGTTAGTCGTAGTTGTAAGAAAGCATTGCAGTATTTCCCTGAAGCAGCTCAGCTTGCCATTGCTGCTTGCTCGCTCCAGCCTGTGTTTTTACTGTCAACAGTCCTGTAAGAATCAGAAATGTCACTTTCTCTTGACATTGAACAAGGAGCTTTGTTCAAGTAAGGATTACCCCCAAAGCTACACTGTCTCTTTCATTGGAAAACTTCTGCCTAGAACTTTCTCATGTAAATAAATTCAGCATTCCAGTGTGGTGATGCTGTGGCGACACTGTGTTGCACTGTACTCTATTTGGCTGTTGAAGAGGGACATTGTACTGTAGATAAATCACAGTACTTGTCCCAGAAATGAGAGCTTATAAAATTCTTGCTATGATGTCTTGGGCCAGTGCTCTGGAACACTGCAGTGATTTTTAAAAGCTGTTGTGGTATTAGTTAATCTATAAATTACTTGTTCTGAGGCAGCATTTTTTTCAAACTTATGTAATAAAAATTAAATAATGATAATGTTTTTTAAAAGAGAGGTATTAAAAGTGCCTTATTCTGCAGACCAAAGCAATAATATGTTAGGCAGCATCAAAACATTAAACAAGATGGTTTGCATCATTAACACTAAATGAAATGGCTTAACAAACCAATAAAAGACAGGACTAAAACAAAGTTATCGCACAATACAGTTTTTGAAACTGCCAGACACAATTTTTCTGAAGCCAATAATTTTCCAATCAAACTAGATGGAATTTAAAGGAACATGCTTTTCCAATTACTGTATATGAGATCAAATATCACAGTTAAATACTGTTTCGCATTTTCAGTGTACTGCACGTATGGTCTTCACAGCAGCCTTGTGAAGCAGAAGAGAAGAGTGAGCGTTATTTTTGCAATTTTGTAAATAATGCAAATAAAGGAATTACATCAGGAATAATGGATCAATTCTTGCCTCTCATTCTGAAGTCCTTCTGTTAGTTAAACTGTGCTTTTTTCTTAAGTCTGCAGAAAGTCTTTGCACATTACATTTCACAAACAAGGCCATGAACAGATCAGTATTTATAAAGATAAAAGTGTGGGCCATTTCAGAATCTGTAGTGTTCCACTATGGAAACTGCAATTTTTACCATGTGATGTATATGTGCATTAGGCTTTACAGTTACAGACAAGAAGTTAAGGTTCGTGCTCCACAAAGCTTAGTCTAGGGCAGGGAAGGGAAATATTGGCTGTTGGCTGGCTGTGACCTGTGACTTAATTTCATGTTGTGGGATTCTTTGTGCTTCATTTTTAGGTAGGGTAAGTGTTGCCAGGGCTAGAAGGGTCTCTTAGGCACTCAGCGAGGAAAAGGTTTCCCACCCTTGGGCTCACTTGAGATTAGAGAGGTTAGCATTCATCTCAGTTCTACTTCGTATGTGCATGCATAGCTACTGTCCTGGGATCTAAGTATTTTTCAGATCCAAAATTTATTATTCTTGCTTTGGAATATATTTTTTCCCTGTGCCTCTAAAGAATATGGGATGGCATAGATAAATCTGAGAGATTTTATCAAACTTATTACTGCAGAACCTGAGCACAGTGTTCTGAGATGAGAATATATCTAGGTATACTAATTCTGTTGTTTTGATGTTCTGTAATCTTGTGCTTTTAAAACAAATGCTTGACATATGCGCATGCCAGACCAAATTCAGCCATGGTAGTGCCAGGCCAACTCCAGTGACTCCAGTAGGTTATAATTAGCATTCTACTGCTATTTCCAGTTTCTCTTCCAAATTCTGATTCAGAGAACACTTGTGTAATTACGAGCATCTGTTTAAGTCCATGGTATAACCCCACAACATCTTGTCCATAAGCAGGAGGATGGGGAAGATTTCTTTTTTTACTGAAGTAATTTTTCTGTGGAAAAAAAAAAAAAAAGATTCTGGCACATTCCTAGAAGAGAAAAATGGGAACAGATTCAGTATGGTTGTTTCTTGGGTCAGGTAAGCAATAAATCCATGCAAAGAAATAGGAGAAAGGACTCTTGAGAAGTTTGTGGATTATACTTGCCTTCAGTTGATTTTAATGTTATATTTAACTTTACATTAAGTACCTGCTTAATGTTTTGCTAAATTAGTGTTTCCATCAGACACTATTTCTCTCTCAACACGTTGCATTGAAAGGAATTTTGAGACAAACCCGTCATAATTCCCCAGACTCCTCCAAACACTGCTCTTGAGTGGTTTGGCTGATTTTGATTGCTTATCCCTTCTTTTTCTAGCAAACCCCACCCTCCTTTACAGATAGCCTGGAGAATGCTCCCCAGCCCTTTCCCCTGGCAGAAGCAGAACTCAGAAAATGATGAGTAGAAAAAGAAAATTCTTCTCTCACTCTGGCTGGCATTGAGTAGGGCAATGGGCTGCTCCATTGCTTCACTGGAAGATGACTTTAATGGTGGGGCAGCCTCAGTGGGAACAGTTTGGGGGTTATTTCTGTTGCTGCAGGGGAAATCCCCTTGGTGGTGGTGTCTTTCCTTGCAGAGAAGCCCCCGTAGAGACTATATGTTCCCCATGGGTAGGATCAGGCAGCATTTTTTTTCTTCCTTGTGTCTTGCTCATCATGATGAATGAGCACTTTTTCCCTCCTTACTTATGAGGATGAGGCTATGGTCTTTCTCTGAGGGACCAAAGAAACATAGAATGAGATTTGGACAAAGCTGTGGGCATGTCTGTGATGGATATTCTTTGCAGCTGAGCATAACAATACTCTGTTCTTTAAGGTCTAGGTCATGGACATAAGCAGCAAAATTTCAAACAAATAGAAAGGACTACAAGCAAAATTAAAACTGGTATCAATGGGTATGAAAAATAAAGCTTTAGAAAATACAGTTTTCTAGACAAAATTTGGCAATATATTGTGTTTTATTATATCCTTTTACTTGATGTTTTCTCAAAGACGCTTACATCACAGATCTACACCACAACCCCATAGAGCAGTGGTATTTTCTTTCTGGTTACAGAGGGCTTCGAGTCAGGCCCTAAATGCCTTGAACCTACTCTTGTATTTCTTTAAAACCAAATGATGCATTGGTTGTCAGACTGAAGAACAAAACAACTGGAACCTTTGGAGGTCCCTTTCCTCCCTGAGGTAATTGTCCAGAGGTGCTCAGCTCCTGCTGGTGCGTGGCCATTGTGGTCATTGCTTTCATTGCAATGTCCTCACTCTCATCATATTTCAGCGTGGTTTCTCTGCTGGTGAGTGCGGTTGAGCTTGATTTTACAAATGCTCTTAGAATCTTGGAGCATTGCTGGACAGCCTTCAATTGTATGTATGTGACAGCACAAGCATCTGGAGCGTTTGTGTGTGGATAAAGCATCTGTGATGTTGGGAAATCACTGTAATGTTTTTGCCAGACTGAAGTCGAAATGTCCATATCTAATTGAATGGCAGCTTTTGAATCACAAACTGGAACTTTCCATGCTACAAGCACACACATGGATCTTATGGCAGAAAGAATAGTTTCCAAATCAACTCAGGGAAATTATGCAGCTAACTCCCTAGCATAATTAGAGAGTGCTAAAGGCATGTGAAAACAAAAGTCATTTTTAAAGCTAACAAAATAATCACAGGTTGAGGTTTTCCACAACTTCATAAAATGAAGCCAAGGATCATTTCAGTGCCAGGTAAAAGTTTCAGTCCATAGAGAGCAGCTGTGTTGTGCTACTTGCACAAAACAAATAAGCCAGTAAAGTTTTAGAGGACATGGGTGTACTAGACTCAACATGCCTAACAAAGAAGCCATATTAAAAAAAAAAAAAAAAGATTTTATTACATTAATGAGCTTGTGTGTTTCTGTGCCTTGGAGAAGATGAGTTAAAGTTTGATGTGCTCTTGGTTATGCTGGAAGTTCAGTGCTGAGAGAGGCAATCTACCTGGAGACTGCACGTCAGCTGGTGTGTGCAGCTGATGTAAGTATATTCAGTTCATTGTAAGTAAAAGGGGAGTTAATGAGGTAAATATTATCTGCATACCTCAGCCTTGCTGATTATTATTTGCACACCCCTAAAGTGCTAATCCCAGTCTTTGTTCTGTATGGAGCTGCGTGGATCAACTGAAAAGGCAATCATACTTAAACATTGGGCACCCTTTGTGAATTAGCAATAATTTGCCTGTAAACCATCCGCAGGGGTTTTCTGCGAAGTTCCCGGCCCTTTCCAGCCTCTGTCCACAAAATACAAAAGTCCTGGTTGGAAGAAATGGGGTATGTGGGGAAAAATTACAGGTTTACCTTAACATTTGCGCTTGCAGTGCTCCTGCATTTAGGATGGAAAAAGTGGAAAGCTCCAAGGTCTGTCCAGCCTAGTGCTAGACAACGATCAGGGCTCGTTCTCAGACCTCTCATCAACTTCGGGCTGGTCAGTCTGGCTGTGGGAAGCTCTTGACGTGCTGAGGGAAATGAAGCTGTAGAGGGGGAGAAACTCCGCGCTCTCCCTGCTTGTCTGGCTCCAGCCCTGCAGGGACCCCGTCCAGGTCTTGCAAGCTTGAGCGCCCCGTGATGAGAGCCTGGGCGAGGGCCAGCAGCCTCCGAGAATCAGCACGGGCCCTCTCACATCCCACCCGTTCACCCGTGCTCGACATTTCTTGGTGTGCGAAGCGATGTGGCCCCCTTCTCAGAAAGTGCACGTCACCTCGTCCACGTCCCCAGCTGGCTGAGTCCCAAGCGAGCACGCAGGTGGGCCAGCCTCGCTTGGTACAAGCCATTTCGCTGGGTTTCTCAGAAAGGCACTGCATTTCAGCTGAATTCAAAGCAGCTGGATAGTCAGGAAAAAACATTTCTTCTTGTCCCCTGTGTCTGTCTAGCTCTGGCAGTCAGTGTTTTAGCACATTATTATCTTTTAATTCCGATAGCTGTTGGGTATTGTCCAATCCATAAAATGCAGGCCTGTTTGGATCTGGGGTAAGCATGGTGAAAGCATGAATTTAGCAGAAGGGAAAGTTTCTCCTTTTTACTGAGCTGGAGGCAGTTATTTCAGTTTTGGAGTAAAGGTTTCTATTGATTCTTTTGTCATCTAAGTGTTGTGGACAGAAAAACAGTCTCGGGGAATTTCACAGAGTTTAGTTTATTACAATTAATATAAACTTCTAGTTCTTGATCCTGGTAATAAGAAATACAGAAAACAAACGCATACAGGAAGCACCACTTCCCACTGTGAAACCTCTCCTCCCCATTCCCAGCCTCCAGTCCCCTCACAGCATGTTATATTCCATCCCTTTGGTGGGTCAACAGGCAGCCCAGGAGACAGGGTCAGCGCATGGTTGTCTCTTTTCTTTCGCTGCTCCTTATTTCTTACTCTGCTGCTCTGATGAGGTTCCTCCATGGGCCACAGTCCCCTCAGAGGTGAACCTGCTCCAGAGCCTCCTGTCACTCCTGCCTGGGTGTCTCCTCTTTGGCCTGGATAGGGCTTCTGTTGAGCCTCCTTTTTGTCCAGCATCTGCCTTGCTCAGCTGTCATTTGCACTTGCTTGGGCACCTCTTCTTGCTCTGCCCCTGCTTTGGTATCCCCCCTTCTCTGGCATCCCTCCTTGTTTGGTGGTTACTGCCCTTTCTGAAATGTTTTCACAGAGGTGCCAGAAAGTCCTCTTGTTGGCTCTGTTTTGAGGCATGGGGGGGTTGGTGCTGTCTGTTGCAGAGCCGTTGCAGATGCAGCTGTGACCAGCTCAAGGCAGCCCTGCACCTCCTCCCACACAGGTCACCCCTGCAGCCCCCCAATAGCAAAACCCTGCCCTTTGTGCCCAATACACTGAACCATTCCAATTATCTCTAATTTTAATCTTTATTACATTGGTATGTGTGAGCACATTCTCTTCAAGTGCGTATTTCAGTGTCTTGTTACGTCAGGCTGTGGTGCTCAGCACGTCAGAGTTGAGCCCTGGGTGAAAATTATGGTGATTGTAGTAATTCAGTCTAATAATTCATCTTGCATGTATGTATACACTGTATTTGCTAGTGCAGAAGCATGGGAACTACCCATAAATAAGAGTAAATAAATTGGAAGATGTAAAGCAGTTTAATGTGAATATTTTTGATATTTGGAAAAGCATGGTTCATTTGTCATGGTCCTCTAATTTCTGCATCTGTTCATGGACTTAGAAGGCAGTGAACGTCACTGTGAGATTTTTAATTTAAACAACAATAAGAAGTGTAGCATAGGGGTATACATATGAATACACACGTATTGCTAGGTATCAAAGACCAGTTTATAAGGTGAAACTCTGGGTTGCTTGATCAAATCAGACTTGAATCACTATGTTTAACACAAGCCCAATTGCCAGGTCCATATCTCAATAAATACCTGAACTGTCACTAGGTGATGAGTTACTTGAGTGCCAGACATGTATGTTCAGCAACCCTTGCGTCCTGCTCTCACCTCCAGTTGCTGCATACAAGTTCAAGTGATCCTGTCTGGTGCCTTCTTTTCTCCCTGCTACTTGGATTATGGCATGGTCTGGGGTATGGAGATAAGTGACAAGGAAAAATGAGATTGTACAGACCTTTATGGCAAACAGCCATAGGCTATATATGTGCCCCAAATGCTCTTTATTCCATAGCTATATATTTCAAAGCTTTTATCTTTTATTGTTCAGAGGAAAATATAAAAAGTTAGACCTGCAGAAGGGCACAAGCCACCACAAGACACATATGGTTAAGCCCCATGTTTAGAGCCTTAGTCAGAAGATGACTAAAATGAGACAGCATTGTCACCATCACTGCTTCTTCACCATGCTGCTGTGATCCTGGACATGGCACTGGTGTTCACCTCGCTCTCCCTGGCTGTGTGGGCAGTGAGGGTACAGCAGGCACCCCAGGCAGACACCGAACCTATGTCCTCTTCTCTGTATCTCACCCTTAAGGCTGCCAGCCCATAATGCTGTAACTCTTGGGCTACCCAACACTATCTCACAGCATAATCTGTGCTGTTTAAAAATTCAGTTCAGTAGCTGCCAGAATTTCAGAATGCTCTCACCTGAGCAGTCTGAAAAAACAAAATCATTTGCCTGAGAAACGTAACATACAGGAGTGTGTGCAAGTGTGTACACATTTTTTTAAACCTGTATACGTTTCATTTCTTCTGTCGTGGAAGCAGTTGCAAGCAAAGCTAACACAGTTCTGTTGGCCCAAAATAGCCCTACTCTAAGCTGTCTCTTATTTCAGTTACACATATGGCCTCCCTTCCTCTAGCATCCGAGCATCTCACAGTCCCTGTGACACTTCTTTGCTATTGTCTCCCATTTTGCACGTGGGGGACTGAGACACAGAGACTCGGTGACTCAACACCACGCGGGCTGCTTTGCAGTCCTGGTGAGGCGTTCTGCAGAAACGCAACACCTCTGGTAGGCTAACATGCCTCTGGTAGGGTAAGGAATGGACCTGGGGCTTGCTAAGTCTGAACTAGTCCTTTAACCACGTGACTGCCCTTTTTCCACGACAAAGCCTGCTTCCATTTTATAGAAACTTTGTGGCTAGCCAGAAGCTGCCTTGTGATTAATTTTCGCCGTATTGTGTAGGAACAAAACCAACGTTAACAGATAAATTGTTGAAAAAGCATCCTAGTTGCCCCGGTTACTTTCAGCTTAGAGGGAAACAAACCCTTTCTGACAAAGGAGTAATAGTTATTGTTCATTCCCTACTCCACGTGCATGTGCAGCTGAAAACAGCAGACACTTTAACCTAGCTGAAAAACCTTGGTCCCAGTCTTGGGCTTCCCATCTTTGGCCTTGTAGTGGAGTGTCAGCTCCAAAAATTGTGTTCTCCCTTAAGCAGTCTGATTTGCAGAGCTGTACCCCTGGGGAAGTGCAAGACTGGCCAGAGCCGTTGGCCTCCGCTTCCCCTTCCTTCAAGGTACAAGGGGCCCCTGAGCTCTTGTACAGCCCACTGCCCCGTGTCACGTTCATTTCCTAGCAGGACAGCTGCAGAGCTCTCAGCTGAGCAAAACCCCTTGGCTTACGCATGCATTTTCCCATTTGCTTTCTATGAGAAAAGCGCGGCTTCGGTTGGCAAGTGCTGGCCAGAGGCCGGGTGCTGCAGCTCCCTCCCTCTGTGCAGAAGAGGGCTGGCCTGCAGCCACTCTCTCACGTTTCCCAAGCAATGGAGAACTACTGACCTGGGAGAAAACGTTGGCCACAGACCTGGCTCCCAATGCCTTTTCCATGAGAGAAGATCACTTGAGGCCAGGTCATTCCAATTCTGTATTAAAAATAAGACCCAGAATGTACAGTTTTATTTATTTACAAATGTTCTAAAATAGTATCATTTGGATATGTGTAGCACTTTCATCTCTGGATCAGAAAGCACTTTGCAAGCATTGAATTAATTAAGCCTAAGAAACACTCGAGGGATGCAGGAGTATTACTACCCATATTTTAAAGATGAGGAAATGGAGACAGAAAGAGGATAAGGGACTGGTGTGAGAACGCAGACTGAGTTACTTGTGAAGTCAGAAATTAAATCTAAATTCAAGATTTTGTATCCTTTGTGGCATGCAACTAGAATTAGTCAGAAAAAAGACAGTTTTCATCTGTGAAAACGTGTGTCCCTTTCTATTAAATAAACAATAAAATTTGTAATCAGAACATTCTCTAGGCTGGATTTTATCTAAAATTTTCTATAATGGTCCTCATAAACATCGTCACATTCTTTGGTCCCCATAAATCTGAAGCATATTCTTGGCTAGGTACTGAGAAGAGAGCTGTAGGTTTAACTTCCCCCATTCCTAAATAGTAGGACCATATTCCTGATAATAAAACCAAACCAGATAAAAGTTTATGTAGGTCCAGAAAATTCAATTAACACCTGTCAGTGATCAATATGAGAACAGCTGATGCTTATTTTCACTTATACCATTGAATTCTTACTTGCTTACTTCCCAAGAGATATGTTCTCCTAATGACTTTCCTTCTTTGCTCATGCTGGTTTCAAGAATTAAACTACGCTCTTTTGGGCTTGCTTATCATTGCTTGTAGTAAAAATCTCCAGGGCTATATAAATTAAAGCTAGAAAATAGAAACAGGTTCTGGAAAAGTGTCCCAGGAAGAGTGTTGGCGACAAACAATTTAGCTTATTATAAGACTATGCTCGATAATTCTATGAAAGAGATTTTGTGATGAAGTTTCTATGATAAAGGAGCTAAAATTCAATGACCCATGAGATCTTTCCTGCTCCAATGTTATTACCAGAAAAAGTTATTGATAAAGCAGGACTCAGAATAGAATTTAGCTCATTTTCTCAGATCAGAGTTTTCTCTAGTGTGCTGGAGTGGGTTGGTGAGCAGCTGTTCTTGTCTATAAAGTGGAAAGATACAGGCAGCAAATCATGGGATCCAAGAATGAGTCCTAAACTCTGGCTCTGGATGAGTACCCTGGCAATGTCTTGACTATGTCTGGAAAGGAGATAGGGAAGCTCACCTCCCTCCCCAGCTCCTGTATGAGCCGTGGCTTCCATGGGTAATGGGGCAGGGAGGCGTTCATGGTGCACTCTACAACATCCCTTGGGAGCACTTGGGAAATCCCAGTGAATGCTTCAGCTCCGACACTCACTTGCCCTGCTGTTTTGATGCATGAGGAGTAAGAACGTACTATTTTACATAGTCTCTTTTCTGTACTGCTTTTGTAGTTGAAGTGTTCTCATTTTTGTGAAACCCCGATAGAATAGTAGTCAGATTAGAATCAGGGTCTGGAGCAAGATATGCATCAGAGAAGTTCAATTCAGTTTCCAACAGCAAAACTTAAGACTAAAAAAAACAGTGTAACAAACAATGATTTTTTTAATTTTTAAATGTTAACATATCCTTAGAGGTCTTTCTTTTCATTTTACTAATTAATCAATGTCCTGGCATTAATGTGTATATGGAAGTAAAGCACATATCAAAGTACATATTAGGAGAACATTACCTGTTCTAACATACAGTGCTAAAAGTATTAATTTCAGCTAAAAACACTGCTGCTCTTCTCTCCTTCATTAGCTTTGTTCATCTGACGCTAGAATGAAGTTGGTCCAAGCAATGACATCATCCTGTAATCAGACTTTTACTACTATAAAATGAATTTTAGATATCTGTTGGAAAAAGGCTTTTTAGTGTCCTCTTTAACTACGGAATTATTTCATTCAAGCTGAACTATATATCTCAGTTAGAAGAAAAATGTTGCCAAATGAGTTGGATTGTGGGCTAGACCTAACCTATAAAATATGGATCAGAATTCAGCTTTTGAATGCTAGAAAGAGTCACATTCTTGTCTCTCTTCACACAAAATCTGTTATGTTGGAGCTCCTCGTGGGAAAAAAGTGCTACTCATTCTGAAAGGCATCAGAATCTGGCCTGAGTGGTCAGGCTTCAGAATTTGATCCAATATGTTAGACAAATAGCTATCATGCAAAATGCAGTAATAGGTTTAAATATGCCAAAGGTCTGAGAGTTTTAGTGTAAGGTTTGGGGTTTGGATCTAACCCTGTGGGTCCCTTAGTAAATGGCTTTACTTTTCATTTTCAGGACCATCTGTGTTGTGGTGAAGGGTGAGTGAAGGTAAAAAAATGCCCTGTGTTAGTCTAAAGTTCAAAGCCTGAAATCCACAAGTAAGGGAGAGCAAAGATGTAGTTTTCTCCATGGTAACATGGAAGTGTAAGCACCTTTTCATCTGTGAAACAGAGAATGGCTTTAAATGCTTTGGTGAATCCTCCCTACTTTGGGAACATTTGGGCTTTCTTTTTCGAACAGTGGGCACAGATTAGGTGATTGAACAATCTTCCACCGTTTCTCATTGTTAACCCTTCATAACTTCAATTCATGTTGGGGGAATAGAAGCTTCTTCCTCTGAGTCACTCCATGCTTTTTTCCCAGCTGGTAGCTTATGTAGCTGAATGCTCCAAAAGTAAATATAATTTCTCTAGCTAGCTGACCTTTCCCTGAGAGAGATCACAGGAGAGACCATGCTGTTACTCTGTCCTGAGGCTCAGTGAAGTATCTTTTTATCATATGGTGAGAATATGATCATCAACACCTCATCTGACTTTGCAAATAATTCCAGCTCTTATATGCAACTTTCTCCAAAACTAAAGCTGTTGTTGATGTGCAGCTTGGCAATTTGCTTGATGGAAAGCAATATAGACTTATTGCTAGATTTGGATGCAAAGTTTGTGTAATGCATACTGTATAGTGAAACAAACATATGAATCTTCTATTGCGCTGTTTCCTTTTGTCCTGTAAGGTCTTTGGTCACAGTACTGCGTGTTAGAGAAGCCCAACAGTTTGTGTGCGAGACGTGTTTGTTATTTGTTTAGTTATACTAAGTAAATGTGGTGGTGCCTTTGCAGTTACTCATAGTTACTTCATTTTTCTATAGACTAAGTCATCTGTAAATATAGCAGCTCAACTACATCAGGCAGACTGGCAAGAGCATGATGATCTTCCATTCAGCATATCTGGTGTCTTCTTTTACTCAAATACCCCTGCAATCTACTGGAATGCAAGCTTGGCTGGTGCTCAAGCTCATTCCCAGCAGAGGAGATGCTATCACAAGAGCTTTGTTTCAGGCAGCACTAGTCGGCAGTGCTGCCTTGTAGTCTCTTCCCTGAGGCTCAGCCTCCCTTGCATTGTGCCACACCAAGTACCTTTTTGAAAACCCTGGTTGTGCTCCTGCTGATTCCTTTTTCTGGATAACACAGAGCGAAGCCGCTGGCTGAGAGGCAGCCTGGGTTCCTGGAGTCAAGGGTCCTGAGACTGAACATCCCAGCAGCGCCGTCGGCTGACAAGAGGCCTGGCATGGACACTGCCTTGGATTACTGCTCATTTATGCCAACTTGGTTCCAAGAGACATCTGGCTCCCCCACCACACTCTGGGAGCCAGCCATTTCTTGGAGAGTCGTTTCAATAAAGCCACCATCATCTCTTTTGAGGGGAATATTCCAGCTCATTGGCTTTTTGATTTGAGAATTCAGCTGTTACTTCTGGATTCTCTGCCTTCAAAGAGCTTTGGGAGAGGGGCTGGTACATCACGTGTAGAGACAAAAAGGTGGCATTCATATTCTTCAGCTGTAACTCTTTTAATAAACCACCATCGCATGCTTTCATATTACTTTGCTGTTTTTGTCCTGTTTTCTGCTTCTTATGTATAGAGCTAAGTGCCAAAGCCCCAGAAAAATTAGTTCACTTATATAAAATCTGATCCTCCCATGTACTGAGCACTTATTAGCTTACAGGCATTTTCCCAATATCTCCAAAAGAGATTAATGTAAGGATATTAGTCTGAGGTGTTTAGTAGCAGCCATCACTGTAATATCCAAGACCTCAATAACGAAGACATTACAGGTGAAGCAGGTAGTAACTCTTCCACTTGAGTTCACCTGACACTTCCCACTATAACTCTTTCTTCAGACCCTTTGCCAAACTTTTAACTGTTGGGGCTGCAATTTTGCATTCTGCATACCCTAAGATAATTTTGTTGTGTCTGTCTGGGGGGAAGGAGAAAGGCATGATGAAGTTTCAGATAAAATGGTTTAGCCATTTTTCAAAACAAGTCTGGCTATAAAACATCCCCTTTTTTTTTTTTTTCCATTTCAAAGAGCTTGCATTCAGTTTATATAACAAATCCAGTGCATCTTTGCATCCATAGCAGGGACGTAGTATTTAAAGGGGAGATCTTTCCTATGGCAAGGATGCACTTTTTGGTTTTGCTGTAACAAGCAATAATAGTTAGCAAACTTATGAACCCCTAAATATTTTGGATTTCTGATCCAGGGTGTTTTGGATTGTGGATGGGGATAGAAAGCTGAATTCTTCTTGTAAAATATTCTGTGAAATTGATATTTCTATGGGTGGAGGAAGTAAAATGTTTTTTTGTTCCTGCTGGAAACTCTGGGACTCTGATGAACAGAAGAGAAGCTAGGTGAGAATTAGAGGATAATGTAGGATATAGGGGTGTCCAACTTTTAACTTACATCAGGATCAATACTTGATATCAGTGTTTGAATGTGTAAGTAATGTAGTATTTGAAAACAGGGTATCATTTAACATTTATTGATTTAAAATATGAAGGATCTTACTGTTTTTCAGGGATGGAATGCATCTCAGTGGATTACTGGTACATCTGAAAAAATAAAACCAGTTGTAGTATTGCGGCAAATTACAGTTTAGCAAATACCAAGGAATATAGTCTTCAGGATACCCAGCATTGACTGATCTGTAAGAAAGATTACTGCAGTTGAATGTCTTTAGGAGAGAGGAGAAAGGAAAAAGGAATAGCAGAGGTCATTAAAAATCTTCTTACAATACAGTTGCTTCATTTGCAAATATGAGCAAAAACCTAGCTTGCATCAGGCTCGCCTTTGTCCCATCTGCCCACTCACCAGAGAAGAGTTTGCTGCCTTACATGGAGGCACTCCTCCTGGGCATTTTAGCCAAAAAGGGATTTCTGGCTGAATATATTATCTCTCACTGCTCCTTCTACTGCTTTTCCATCTCCATGGGCAGTCGCATTTCTAACAGAAAGTTCAGTGCCTTTTAGCTTCCACAGCTAGGACTGCATCTTCTTTGTGAGACGAGCCCCCTTCAGAGGCCAGAAGCCGCTTCTTCAATTGCTGCCTGCCATCTTTTGCGTGCCAGAAGCCAGAATTCATCCATGGACATGCAGCTGAAATCTGCTTAATGACTCAATCTGTGCATGCAACGTTTCTGGCGTAAAGGCCGCCTTTGCAAATGTACTGGCTGTGTTTGCTTACTTGGCACGACGCAAGGCCACGCAGAGGCACCCGAAGTGGTTTCAGTGGGGCTACCTGGGCCAGGTCTCAGCTCTCCTGCCCTCCTCTTAAAGCTAGTTCGGTAGCTCTGCGGGGCACCGTGATGTGCAGCTCACCCAGGCCTACTGAAGCCCTTTGCAGGAAGAAGCAGCTTTTGCTTCTGCTGAGCACTCCAGGAGAGGCTGTCCAATCAACGTCGGTGAGGCAGGGAGAGGGGGTTCCTCTGCAAAGCTGGTGAGGCTGTTGGCGTTTCTGCTGGCCACCTTCAACATGCCTTCCTCCTCCTCGGCTGGCATTGATCGCTTTGCATATTGTTGCTTGCTGATCCTTTGTTAGACTCTGGGTTTCTGCTGATGCAGAGCAGCGTAAGCAGGATTTCTACACGCCGTGTACGAGGGCACTCGTTAACCCAGGCAGATGTTGCAGCGGGGAGGGCTGGAAGCTAACCTGCCTATTCATCTCCTGCACACTCTCACCAGGATGTCTGAGGTCTGAGAGGACCAGTTAATGGGAAGATCCACATTTCACCTGAGGATTGCTCTCTTTCATTATGGGAAACAGTTTTCTGGCAATCGAATGCAGCCTGACATTTTCACTTCCTCTTTTACTGCTTTATTTGCAAGAAGAGATCGTTCTGGCTTTCAGAGCCGAAGAGTACAGCATCAAAGAAAGTGGGTTACACTCTCCCCCTTTTTGCAGCCTAAAAATTAAAAGTGAGTTATAGGGGTTTTTTTCTTTGTTTGTTTGTTTTAAATAAAACAGATGCTGCTGTAAGGTTGAACACAGAAGTTGATTTGGATGCATGGTTCAGATAATGAACTGCTCCTTGTCTTCCCCGGCAGCTGAAGCTGGGACTCTCAGAAATCACATGCACTGGGCAACTTGGCAAGGTAAAAGTAATGCTTCTCCTGGACCCTATATGCACAAATAGTGGTTTCAGGACATTGTAGCTTTTTTATTTCAATGTTTTTAAAACTGATTTGTTCATAGTATTTTGTGTGTCTTAAGCTATTATGCCTCCCTTTAATTCCATGTGCATTGCTCCCCTGAAAATAAGAAAATGTAAAAGTCAATGCTGTGCTATATAGAGAAGTGTTAACTGAGTGTTAATGAGCTGCCACGTCGGCTCCAAGCCATCTCTGTAAGCCAGCACCATAAAACAGCAGTTAAAGGCTATCAAGTCCATTTCATGGCTGCAAGTCCCGACTGTGTTTTGCAGTGAAGTAGATGTCCTTATTACCTAAGTGCCAGTTAAATGCTGCCAGCCAAATGTGTGCATGGGAGAAGTTGCTTTTCTGTGACTGGGGTACTTATTTTACTGTTCACACCTCAGCTAGGCACTGGTCCTCATCCAGACCACATCTGCAAACTAAAAAATAGTAAAGGCTCTTGGTTTAAGAGGAAATACCAGCAAAAGCAGAGACCACTGGGTGCTTGAATGTGCAGAACACAAGGAGAGAGTGCCTGGCATGTAACGATGGCTAACAGCCTTCAAACCCATCTGAAAAGCTCTTTTAGCCGCGAGTGGCAGGAACATCACTTCAACTAAAAGAGAACCATGGAAATTCTGGAAATGATGATAGTGAAATTAAAAAGAAGACCCATTTACAATCAATGCTCCCTCCACATTATGCCACTGACTGCTGTGTTCACAACACAACCATTCTGCAAAGTGCTGTCAAAGGCAACCATGCCTTTCTTCTTGTGAATCTCTTTTCTCTTCGCCTTTTTTATCAAAGTGGGAAAGGTGGCAGTAGTAACTTTACCGGACAGTAGAACAACAACATAAGGAAAGGCAGTAAAAGAAAGGCGGGCCAAAGCAGTTGCTGTTCCTGGCAGCAGGAATTCGGTAGTTGCTGAGCAAGATGGTAGTAATTGCCCTTGGGTCTCTTTCCAATACCCCCTCATCCTCTTTCTGGACAGTGTGCACATAGTGTAGTGATAAGCATGTTTGAAGAACCTACGTAAGATAGGTTCTCTCTCTTTTTCACTGCATGAGTTAGAAAAAGATGAAGAAGTCATCTCTGAATCTCCTGCTTGGGGAAGACTAGCCAAAATATGGGCACTTGGCAAATCTGATGTACAGGGCTGTCAAATCTCAGTTTTGCTGCGGCCACTATGCCACTGTCAGGTGACAAAGGGCTTCACTGCATCAGGTAGGCTGTGGTTATGCGGTGGTGCAGACATACTCAACCTACTTCCGCCCATACCCAGTCTAGTAGAGGAAGATCAGGTGAAAATGCATCAGCCCGCTGTACCTGTGCCAGCTTGTGTGCGGAAGCTGCACTGGCTTGCTGAAAGGTGAGTATTTGCTTGGGCTCAGTGCCATGAAAATACAACCGTACTGGTTCTCTGTGTTAGGATACAGCATACCGTGCAGGTGTTAGATCTCAGGTCTAGTATCCTGCAGATTGCTGTGCTATGCTCTGTTGCGTTGCGTGAATATGACTGTTCAAGTACCACGGGGAGCTGAAGGAACTCGGACAGTAAGTTGGACGGATCAGGAGCTGAGGGGTATCATGTGTGAGCTGACTTCTCCAAGCCACTCTGAGTAAGCAAACTTGGGATATCTGCTTGGGCTCTGTGACTCTGTAAAGAGCCTTTCTGGCTCCACATATAGTTTAGTTGGTGAATTTTATTCTGGAGGTAGCGTTTTTTTCTTAGTTCACTCTAAAGTGAACTAAGTTGCCAGCAGGCAACTTGCCATTTAATATGCCTTTGATACTACACTCTTAGCAACAACACTACTGTATTATTCAACAATAACAGTTTTACTTCTCTTCAGTGAAGTAGTTAAGCACATATGTAACTAACAGCAAATATTTAAACTTGCATATGATGTAGAGTAGTTATTGAGACCTTGTAATAAAGCTTATTTGTTTTTTGTTTGTTTGCTTGTTTTGTTTTGTTTTGTTTTTCTCAGTTTCTTGCTGCATATCCAGCAAGATAATAATCAAGATTCAAACACTTTGAGTACACTTCCAAGGAAAGGAGTTTTGAAAGAAAAGATGCAAAATACCAGATGTAAAATCCTAGATAACTACAATTGTTGCAATTCGTTTTTTTTGCTTTAGGAATGGATAGTGTGATTTACCAGTTTGGGATCAGAGAACAACAGCCCATTATGAAGTCTTCCCAGAAAATAAAGGGCTAATCTTCTTTTCCTCTTCTAGGGAAAATATAATTCCAGCCTTAAGAACCAGTTTTTAATTCTGTGCCAACAGAGACTTCCTACACAAAACAATGATTGAAGATTTCTTGTATACACACTGGAGAAATTGGTATCATCTGGAAAACAGTACATGAGATACATTTATCTGGCTTTCAGCCCTTTGGGCTATCATTTTTCCTTACCATCAAGCTATAATTCTCAAATGGTTTCAGAATATAAAATAGTTAAGAGTGTGATTCTGGAAAATACTTAAGTACTTGTATGCATCTTATTGAAAACAGCTGACTTCAAGGATTCAAGTTCTGAATAAAGGTGGATTTATAACTGTGCTTGAACACAGTTCTGAATCAGGGCCTCAGGCTCATTTACATGGGACATTCAACTTAATTAATCCAAAGTAACTCGAAGTATAAATTGAAAACGGATTAAGCTTTATACAAAGCAGAATTAAGACTACTTTAATTTTCAAAAGTCTTTACAGGGTTAAATGCACTTTAACTAATCTGCTTTAACTTAAGCCTTTAGTTAATTTGGATTAATTTTCCAGAGTGTCTTTGTGAAGACCAGCTCAGAGTCAGGATCCAGCCTGGCAAATACTCACAGGAATTCTCCATATTAAAGGAATTATTACCATGCTTAATGTTAAAGAGGTGCATAATGTTAGGTAAGCAGTAAGGTCAACGTGCCTTTAAAGCCATGCCCATCTCAGCAGCTTGCAGTGACTTCAGACCGATTTAAATGTCTGATTATGAATGAGTTTTCACCATGATTGATCAGTTTGTGTAGTATCAGCAAAGAATGCATAGTTAGACTGCTTTCTGTCTTGACTGTTTGAATACATGAACAAACACTTGGTAACACAGACTATTTGGTATCATCTCCAAGCTCGTTCAAACCAGACCTGGAAGCTATACTACAATATTTGCTGCATGTTAATTTTGCATTTCCTCCTGATGTTCTGATATTTGTGATAATAGGACATTTGATTTCCACATCCTTACTATTGATGAGTTTGTTTAAAAAAAATCAAAAACAATCTTGTTCCCATGCTCTTGGTATAATTGATATGTTCTTGGCCTGTTTTGTTAGTTAGACAGAAAGAATGAGGTCTGCTTCTGTTCAAGTCAAACACAAAAAGTGTTTCTATTGAAAATGTCCTAATAGAATGATTCCCATGAATACCTTTTGGTCCACACTTTGTCAGCGAGGAGCTGATGTCAAGAGTCTTCTGCTGGTTGGT
The DNA here is from genome assembly GCA_013399475.1 of Chauna torquata. NCBI lineage: Eukaryota > Metazoa > Chordata > Aves > Anseriformes > Anhimidae > Chauna > Chauna torquata. Next base: position 311,125 of record VXAL01009920.1, read on the forward strand.
TTTGCTTTGAACACTAAAGGCCATTTTCATGCTTGGTCTTAAAAGGGATGTAAGTTCTGCAGTCAAGCATCCTAGGCAAATAACTATTTCCTAATTCCACCAGGTGACATTAGATTCCAGAAAATTCATTTATTTGCTGGTTGGGGGTAAGGGGAAAGCAGATCTTCTGTGGTTTGCCTGTGAAACAGCTGTGCATGGGGAGAGCAAGAGGCAAGGAGAGCGCTCCGTGCTCACGGCTGCACTTAGGGGCAGCCGCCAAGGGCTGTGTAGACACTGCCCTAGAGTCCCCAGGGAGAGGAGCGGGATGGGTCAGGCCTTTCAGACCGATGTTGGTGGTTCCCTGCAGGTGCTGGCAGTGATGCTTGTATCAGTTTGCATTCAGTTTACCGTTTTTAAGTTCTCTCTGCAATGAAAAGAGTAGAAACACAATTAAAAAATAAATGGAGATGCCAGAGCACAGTTGCATGGGAATGATTTTCACAACCGTGGGACTGCAGAATATATATCTATGTAACACTCATTATAGTGAAATTGTAGCTAGCCATTGTTGTAGTTAGGCTGTCTGTAGTGTCTAACGTCCTGTTCTAGCAGGAGCATGGGCTCCTGCGCGCGAGTGCAGTGCAGCACTGTCTCTCCGGCACTTGATGTTGATGTGCTGCACAGGAGGGAATCCAGCTGGAAGCTGCCCTCCCTGTTCCTTGTCAGGTTGCTCTTTGTTTTTCTGCCTGCAGTTTTATTACACGCAAGCTCAACGCAGCATGGACAGAGTTTATATGCAGAGAAACTTGTGCAGGGCATCCAGGAGCAAAAGGGAACAGGGAGAGAGAAAAGTCATTACCATCTCTGAGAAAAAAGAGAGGAGGATCTGTTGTACCTCATGTCTCATATGTGTCCTAACATATCTCATGTATGGCCTAACTATTGAGAACCAGCATTGCCAGCAACTCCTTTTGTACCTACTTCCAGCTGCAGAGACAAAGAACCCCAACTATTACTTCAAATACCTAACAGATCACAGACCTACCCAAATCTTCACAAGATTCATAGTAAATTGGCAGGTATTGGCAGAAAAGATATTAAGGTGTTTCAGTTTATGCTTTCCCTACAAATATGTACATACACATACATATACATGGTGCTGACACTGATAAACAGCAAGCATTGTTTCACAGTGAAGGTTTTCAAGGTATGTAACAACATCTGAAGCTATTCTTTGAGAGTCTGTATTGATAAGCCACTTAGTGCTGAAAAAACATGGAGTGATATCCCACTTATAGGTGATAGCAAGGAGATCATAATGTTTCTGAACTTCTACAGCCTACCAAATTCCTGCCCCACAACCTTGTAGGCCATATATATTTAACTTGGCTTACTTAAACAAAATTACACAAGGGTACAATTTGCCACACTACTTCCTTTAAAAAGCCTGAAATGCTAGCATACTTTTTCCTTTCCTTTCCTTTCCTTTCCTTTCCTTTCCTTTCCTTTCCTTTCCTTTCCTTTCCTTTCCTTTCCTTTCCTTTCCTTTCCTTTCCTTTCCTTTCCTTTCCTTTCCTTTCCTTTCCTTTCCTTTCCTTTCCTTTCCTTTCCTTTCCTTTCCTTTCCTTTCCTTTCCTTTCCTTTCCTTTCCTTTCCTTTCCTTTCCTTTCCTTTCCTTTCCNTCCCTTCCCTTCCCTTCCCTTCCCTTCTCCTTTTTTTTTCTCTTTAAGTGAGAAACAATTTTAGTCTTCTGGATTTTGAAGGCCTTTTATGAAACGCATAGTATAGGAGGAAAGATTATTTTTATAAAGCTAGAGTCCCTCGTATTGCTCTGGTTTTGATTACTCTGTGTTTTGAGACAGACTTCATGGTGAGTGACTTGTTTAAATGCTACCTAGTTTTTTAATATTTCATTTTTTGCCTTTAGAGAAAGTGAGATGTCCATAGGAACTACCATTAACATCCTTTACTGTGTTCCTGAAGGTTGTCTTCTGGAAGAGAGATTATTGATTGTGACTCTTTGAAGGAGAATTAGCCAAAAATAATCTTGACAGGATTTCTACTTGGGATAGGACGTGAGAGGGGACAGTTTAACAAAAATAGCAAACACAGTTACAAATGAAACAGAATTTATTTCAATCTCATGAAGGAATTTTGGGGATTACACTGGTTCTTATAACACTAGTGCCTTGCTATGTGTGGTGGTTTTACCCAGCTAAACAGCTGAACTCCACCTCAACTGCTCGCTCACTCCCCCTCCTCAAAGGAACAGGGGGAGAAAATACGATGGACAAGGGCTCAAGGGTTGAGATAAGGACAAGGAGGTTGCTCACCAATTACTGTCACCGGCAAAGCAGACTCAACATAGGGAGATTAATGTAATTTATTACTATCACTAGCAAACTAGAGCAGTGAGAAACTAAAAGCAAACTACAAACACCTTCCCCCCACCCACCCTCTTCTCCCTCCTCCCCCCGAGCAGTGCAGGGGAATGGGGGCTGCGCTCAGCCCACATCGCTGCGTCTCCGCCGCTCCTTCGTGGTCACTCTCTGCCCCTGCTCCAGCGTGGGGTCCCTCCCACGGGATGCCGTCCTTCCCGAATGGATCCTGCGTGGGCTTCCCACAGGCTGCAGCTCTTCAAGAGCTGCTCCAACATGGGTCCGTACCACGGGGTCCATCCTTCAGGAGCAAACTGCTCTAGCACGGGTCCCCCACAGCGGAACTGCTGTTGCACAGCAGTTTTTCCCTTTCTTCAATGCGCTGTCCCAGAGGCACAACCAGCGTCGCTCATGGGCTCAGCTCTGGCCAGCGGCGGGTCCCTTCTGGAGCCGGCTGGAGCTGGCTCTGGTCTGACATGGGGCAGCTCCTGGGCTCTGCTCACAGAAGCCACCCGTGCAGCCCCCCCTGCTACCAAACCCTTACCATGTAAACCCAATACACTGTGCAAAATCTGCTTCCTACTGCAAGGCCGTGTAGGAAATGCTGCTTTTATTCATACAAGGAGTCTTTTACATCAGCAAATGGACAACATTACATTCCTTAGGAGTTAGTGTTTCAGTGGCTTGACACAGGAAAGAGGGGATTAGAGCTGTGTGTCAAAGGACAAGGTCTATTTTCTTGAATTATGAACTGTGATTTGCAGAATTGGCCCATGAAGCAGAGATGCAATGTTCAGAGCACGACGTTCATTTTCATATGCCAGTGTGTGTCTGCACTGGAGATTGTCTTCGGGGATCATTTAGATGAAAAGATTATAGACAGTTCTTCCTTCAAAAACACACACTAAAAATAGCGGCAGGTACAAGAGGGTTTTTTTCTTCAAAGGACACAGTTAGAGATTGCCAGAGTGGTGAACAAAGACAAATCCCTTGAGACAAGGAGATACGGCGTCCTAATTTCTTAACACAATGTTGATTTCTGAGACAGCAAAATTGGGAGACGCTGTGGAATTAAAACTCTGACCTCTGGCTTTAAGAGAAGGCTCGTCCTGAGCTAAGTAAGCACAGTGCTAGTGATTTCCCTAAGCTTATGAACACTACCTCTAATCTTCACCTCCTTCCCTCTGCCCCTTTCAAGTACCTGCTGTAGATATATATGCAGCATGTCACAAGCTATTTTAAACCTTTTGTGACACCCACAGGGAGGAAGAGGAGGAATTCAGGCAAATGTGGAGGTGTATTTTCCTCAAGTTCAGTTTATGTAGTTCCTGTGAGAATTACACGCTGCTGTGAACAGAACGGACAACTCCAAATACCAGTCCCAAGCCCTGGACAAGGTTTAGTCTCTACATTTTACTCTCTGGTGCCGTACAGGTGAATGGGGGCACTGCTGAAGCTGTGCTGCAGGATCCATTGTTTTCCTAGAGCAGATCACAAAAACATCTGCAGTTTATTTCAATAACAGTGGTAAGCCATTGATTGTAGGCTCTGAAGGCGCTTGAGTTTCAGAGTTTGGGAGGATTATCCTCCTGGTGCAGAAGACTTCAAGTGAAAAGCTCTGCTGTGTGAGCTCCTTATGTTGTCCTTCCCATGCGAGGATGGATTTCTAGGAGTTCCCTGAACAATATGAAGAGATCCATAATTCAGAGAGCTTGAGAGAGAAGATGTGTGGCATCTTCGTAAGCAAACATTTATTACTGGGACTGTATACCATTAACTTCATTTATCACAGGCTCTGCTAAAGCAGTTTTGTTTGTTTGTATGTTTTTTGTTTTTACGATTAAGAAGCATTTTTCTGGGCACCTGTGTTTTCGATAAGAAACTGTGCAACAAACATCACTGGGTAGTTAACATAAAAATGAGTCATTCCCACGGACCTAGTAAGTGCAGAGATTTCCAAACCCAGGCCCAAGCACAGAGGTTTTTTAAGGTGAATGTTTCCCTCTCATTTGCATCGAGCTTGGTTAATGTTTATCTTCCCTTTGCATCAGAGCACAATGAGGGGAAGCAGATGCTGTGCATGTATCCGAGGACTTTTTATTCTGGGCACACCAAAGAGAAAACAACATTAATGTTAAGAAGGACAGCTCACTTCCAGCAAAGCTTCAGCATGCTATTGTGTGTCTGTTCTTGCTCAGGAAGTACTTGCTTCACCTGCCCTCACACAATCAATTTTTAAGTTATATTTCATGAAATCTCTGATCTCATTTCTTCGTGATTCTTTGCTATGTCCCCCAGTCATTCCTTCTGTAAGTCACAGTGCTTTTCCTCAAAGGCCATTTTGTTTATTAGTATTCAGCTATTGTGCCCTCAAAGCTCTGTCCTGTTTAACCTTTTTTCTCTCCGTGATGACTTCCTTCTTTTCAGCTTTAAATCTCTCATTGAAGCCTGTGGAACAGTCTGTTGCAAAGAGAAAAAGGCCTAGTTTGTTCACCAAATCTGGGTTGGGGCAGGCAGGATGTAATTGTAGCAGCAGAGGCTTCCTCCCAGCCTCATGGTAAGAGGTAAGAATAGCAAGTATAGTAACGTAGTTAGGGAGATGGGTCTTCAGGAGGGAATAAACAAACATGTCAGAAATGACTTACAGTAATTTTGCCTTCTGGTCCAAGTACAGATCTCCTGTGGTCTTCTCCTCAGCCCTATTTTCTGTAATGCATAATTCATCCAGAAATTCTTCTTAGTCTCTTCTCAGCTGCTGTAACTTATTTTTTGCTGGCTTTTCCCCAATACCTTGTTGAGTATTCAGTGTTTGTGGCATAGTGACTGTATCTATGTATTCATATGAATTTACTATTAGAAGTCCTTGTATGGCACTGATACTTCCGATACAAAGCATCTATGTCTGTGAGTAATGGACCTTTGATCAAGACAATGACAAGATAGGTTACGGAAAGAAGAAAGTCTTTCTTTTGGTGGAGTGGTTTCTTCTGTGGTTTCTTTTTTTTTTCCTATAAACTGTTTGAGACTTTCAATAACTGGCAATAAAACTATAATCTCCTTGCCTGTTAAAAAAAAAAAAAAAAAAAAAAAAAAAAAAAAAAAAAAAAAAAAAAAAAAAAAAATTGAAAAGAACAAAATCCTTTTTTACCTTCCTTTAAAAGTCCTAGTCTCTTTACATACACTTTTTGTGAAAAGAAGTTATTGCTTCAACATTTCCAGTATTCGGGAGTGTTCCCCTACAGCTACGTCAGAATATTTATGACAAAAATAATACTAGAAGTATATAGACATATTGTAGGAGCAAGTAGTGAATATTTTGTATGCAGATGTGAAATTTTTAAATTGTTGCATGTACATCGTATGATGATATTGTATGACCATATGATATGACAATACTATATTGTATAGCAATTGTTAAATATATTATATTTTGCTATGTCATTTTACTACATTTACACAAGATTTGTGTAAAGATGATAGCACCTATTTGATCCTTGTATTTTCATCCTCTTTGTGCATCATATATTGTGCAAATCCTACTTGTCCCTGTTGTCATTTATATTTGGTATTAAATATAATCCTGACTTCACTGAAAATAAGATTTTTTTGTTCAACTTTATTCAGATGTTTAAAATCTGTTTTCATTTGGACTCAGGATGAAAGCTGAACTGAAATGAGTTTCTCAGTGGGACAGGATGTCCTAAAATATTTTAATTTGAAGTGTTCCATTTCAAAAAGTCCTTTTGAAGTTTTATATTCTGGGTCTGAACTGCTTGGTTTGCACTTGGTGAAGGAAGAGGACCCACTGACACTTAGTTCGCTGTGACATTAATCTCAGTCTGTCTGTTAAGCTGTGGTGCCCCATGGGAAGCGCAGTTCAGCTGTCAGACGTACAAATTTTTAGTTCAACGCTGGGCTCTCGGCTGGGCTGTTTGTACTCCCCTGTGCCGCTGCAGCCTCTGATGCAGTCCAAAATCAATGTCACATCTCATGTTCCAGTGTGGAAGGAACAGTCTGGTGTGGGGTGGCCCAGCTGGATCAGGGAACCATTCTAGGTTAAAAAATTACCCTTTTTTTGTTGCGTTAATTATTTTAAACTCAGGTAAGCTCTTCCCTGTGGTTGACAGTATGGGCCATGAACAGCTGTTCTAGCACAACCGAGGAGCAGCAGGATGTAAGAACAAGCAGCAAGGTGCGGGGGCCGCCTGTGCTGGCACTGAGGCTGAAGGAAACGGTCACCTCTGACACTGGTTTCCTTTTCTCCCTGGCTTTGCTGCCAGCCACCAGCTCAAAGGGTGAGTTAATGGGCAGTCTGCTGCCAAGTTTCTGCCTACAGCCATGCCCAGGTGCCAAGAGTAAGACCTGACACTGCATGGGCAGGGTGTGTTCCCAGCAGGTTGTTTGTGTAATAGTTAGGGGGATGGAGGGAAGTTAGCTTGAACTGATGAGCAAGCTGACAATTTGCAAAGGCTAGAGTAAGCACTAAAAGACGATGAAAAATAAATAAATCACAACCCCTGTGTCATGCCTTATCCCATCCAGTGTCTTGACTGGACCTCAGAGCTGAGAGAGATGGTGGTGGTGGTCTTTGTCACATTTTTTACATTTCCTCTCACCAAGTAAGAGGGTGCGCTGTGCCAGGCACAGTAAAGCGTATATTAGAAGCAAGCTTCCTGATCCTGCGGCAGATATGAAGAGATCGGTGTTTACCTGAGATCTGTGTAGTGAATTAGGTGCATGAGAACAATGGAAGCTGTCTCTGAACCATCGCCAGAGGATGGTGTTTCTCTCATCTTGTTTTCCTTTGGCTTCCCAGAGTAGGCTGGCAGCTGAGGAGCTGTGACAATTGTTCCACAGAAGCAGAGGAAATTGGAGGTAGAGGCTGTGCTCCTAGTCCTTCCCTATGTTCTTCCTGAAGGGTGGGAAGCAGAGAAAGGGAAAAGCCTCCCGGAGAAGCAGCAATAAGGAACTCCCTTAGAAAAGCCAACTCTTTGAAGTCTGGAAGTTTAGCAAATATTTATTTTTGTACCTTGAGGCCAGCGATTTTTAAAATGCTTTTCTTACCCTGAGGCCAAGATGTTCATGCTTTGATTTAAGCATTCATTCTGGTCTGTATTTAAGCCACTACAGAGTAAACTAACTCACAGGTAGGGCTCTTGAAAATGCTCATTTTATATCCACCCTCTGGCTTCTACTTCATCACAGGCAACGAAGGATTGAAATTTAATAACAGATAAGCTGTAGAGCTGGCCCAGAGGATTAGTGCTGTCGCCTGGGTTCTGAGTGTTGGTTTCAGGATTTCATGGAGCTGGTAAAGGACTTGGCCCAGCATGTTTCTCTAAGGCTCGGAAAACCTTCCTCACCGTGCAGCAGTCAAGGAGCAGCATAGGTAAGCTCCACAGAGAGCCTCCTCCAGACCTTCCAGCCTAGGCAGATTGCTATAAGGAAGCCTTTGGGAAAAGGAAGACTTTTCCAGCCAAATGGAGCCCATCAAATAGCAAAGAGTTTGGACATTCCACGGAGTCCTGCTGGAAACCTGAGAATCTGAGATGATCCATTTCTCTTGTGCAGCCCATCTGCCTTTCTGAGGAGCTCTGGAGCAACGAATAGGGGCTGCAGCCTGTGAGATGCTCTGGCGTTTATTAACCTTAAAGAAATCCCACTGACTTCAGCTGTGATGTCAAGTGAGTGCTGTATTTTCAAAACCCTTTGCAAATGTATCTCTGCATTCCTAAGATGGTAGCCTTATCTAGTGGTTATAATACATGTCAAAACTGAAGTGTTTTGTAGGGCATCTAGGACCAGTAACCGTGTGACTGAGTCTCATCCTGTATCACAGCATACCCATTTGTAAAACAGATAACATTTAGCTACATCAGAGAATAGTTCTGTAAAATGGATAATATTTTGTAACATCAGAGAACGGTTTTGTTGGGCTGATAAAACGTCCACAGGCACTGCAGAATCTTTAAAAAGAAAGCTTGCTCTTTTCTTGATTAAGCTGTGCATCAACAATTATTCCAGTTATTTACACAAAAAAAAGCTATCAATTCTGTACCACAGTTGTCAGAGCTTCAATATGAGGGCAAGGCTGACAGAGTTTCTCTCTTCTTCTATGGTGAATAGAGTAATACAAATGCTACTGTATACCTGGCATTCCTGTTCTAGCCACAGTCAGATTGTCATCTTATTCTGACAAAAGCAGATTTAGTTTTTTGAGATGGAGTGCTCTGTGACAGATATTGTATTACCTAGCTGTTATTGACTCCTTGCTCACAAACTACACTTCAAGCACCATACGCAACTAGGTTTGTTCATAACTGATTGGGAGACTACTGGAGGAGGCAAGGGTTGCTTCATGGGAAGGACTTTGCTCAGAAGTGTTCAGTTTTCTCTCCCCTTTTCCCTGGAATGACTGATTTAACTTCTTGGGTTAAATTAGTATTATAGTGGATGTGGTCACTTGTCGGCGCTGAAAAGTTGCGCAAGTAACTATGTCAGTTGTGAGGGTGACTTTTCACCAGTGCCGTTATACCTGTATAAATATGGTGGTGGGTGTAGTTGTATCTAAATAATATATATGTAGGTGGCATTCTTGTTCCTTGTCTCCTAAGGGAACCGGGACGAGCCACTTCTGAATACCAACACAACTGCATGGAGGATGTACTGCTTTGCAGGTTTCTTGTATTAACTAGGAAAAAGCAGAAGCAAGAGGAAGCATTGTGCAGTGGTGTAGCCTTTCTCCATCACAAGACTGACATTAGGTGCTACACCGTTGATGCTGTGTCTCTTTTAAACCCATACTGTAAATCGCAACTGGTCTTGTACTGCTTGTAAGTAAGAGTAGATGAACCTTTAAATTGTTTTTAAAATGTTTCATAGCAATAAATGTTTTAATCTAGGTGATTGCTGGCTTAAATTAAATGGATACCAGCCATTCTTGAACTGGATTTGAAAGTACCCGTATTGGCTAGAAAAGGCAATGTTTGGCTCTTTTAAACCACTGACCAGGATTCATTTGTGAACCACAATCAGACTTGGTGCCTTTGAAAAGCAGACAAATGCAGATGTAGCACCAACCATCCAAAGCATTCAGGCTGAGCACTCAAGCAGCTGGATGAATTGAGAAGCTATTTTTGAGCATATACACCAGCTGTAGGCGTGCTGCTGTCTGTGTGGATTTGGAGACTGCTGACATAACCAGCACAGGAGAAAATACTGGTCTGTGGAATCAGCTCACCAGGAACTGAAGAAAATGGGAAGGCACAGGTTACACCACCTTACTTTACCAGTGCCGGTTTTTAGTCTCTATATTTTCAGTCTCTCTCTGTATGCTCTATGAACTGTCATTTTGCAGGTTTCTCTCTCTATCTATGCCTGTAGCCATACTTTTCTTTTATGGTGTATGGTTCTGCTTCTCTTCTTTTCTTCTGGCTGTCCCACAGCGATTCTCATGTGTGCTGGTGCCATGATTTGGAGGTTACATCTGCTGCCTGTGAAACTTTGGGATCACAGGATCTTTCTTATACCGAAAGATGAATTTGGCAGGTAACTGGCCAACAGATCAGTTGTTAAACAGCATTCAGAAGCTATACATAAGGTCGACATTGCAATATTCAAGTACTAATTACTGTAGATTTACTTAGCCACAGTCGCTTGTTCTGGTGTAATTCAGAGGCATTACCCAGTCTTCCAATGTCTACAAACCAGAGGTTCTGAATTTAAAAACATCACTGCAGCCTCAGATGCCAGCAAATGCTACGTTTATAGCATGTGGCTCAGCAGAATTTCCTTTCTTCTCTACAATTATTTGAAGGCTGTAAGCCAACTCCAACACCCACAGTGAACTGATTTAAATCAAGATTTAAACCAACAAGCAGGAAATCTTGGTTCAAGTAATTGATTTTATCTCTTTTTGCAGTTGCAAGTTATGCTAGCTATTTTTTTAAAGAAAAGTTAGCTTTCATGGGTTGGTAATGTTTAAAACACCTTGATTTATAACAAGAGATAGTACTCAGTGAGGTTTTTCTTCTTCTTAAACAAAAGTACTTATCTATGCACATTTACTATGACGATAAATTAAGAATTGCATTAGCAGAATCTTAATTGTGTCATATTTCTAAGTTGGAAAATGGAGCATGGTTCATTTATTAACAATTATTTTTCTTGCTTTTGTGAAGTTATGTTTGAATGAAAAATAGAATTCAATCAAAATTTCCAAATAATAGCTTTATATTTTTTGTTACTTAAATAAACTACCTTAAATGGGACAGGCACATGAGGAAAAAAAAGACATTTTTCTAAGTTTAAAAGTAACTGGTTTGTTACTATTAATAATTAAATTATCAGTTACTGAACTAAGCCATATCCAAGAAATCGTAAAACTCATTACATCTATTTTTTATTCATAGATTGGAGGATGAAAAACAAGTCTTCCTTTTTTTTCCTAACTTCTCTATGCCTTCTCAACTTGAAACGAACTTACTGAATAGAACTAGGTGAATCAAATAAAGTGATGAAATATTCGGTATGTGCAAAGAGGCTACTGCCTCCAAACCTGGTTTGCTGCTTCAGCAAATGCTTGTCACAGGGAACCCACCTGATTCACCTGACTAGAACTTCAGCAATAACAATATATTGCTGAATGTTATTTTATTGTGATATAATTTTAGGCCTTGATATGAATTGTTTTAATTTTACATTTAATTTAAATAAATTTATATTTTAAAGCGTTTAATTTGTATAAGCTTGTTTAGTTTTTAAGTGATTGTATTTTTGTCCACCATGACAAATACCAGAGGGGGTAGAAAAGGCAGTGGCTTGTGTTCTGGATAATCCCACTGATTGAACTCAAGTTATGCAGGTTGTGAGCTGGCACAATCATGTGCTCTGAAAAATAGCAAGTTGTATTAAAATGACCTGGAAACCTCGTTCTCCAGAAGGAAGACGGTATTTTCATCAGCAGCACTTACAGGGGAAGGGAACTGCCCACTGCTGCTCTGAGAGATTTTCTTTCTGTGTTGCAGCAGTGACCTAAGGATTTTGCTGTTCCAGGGTGGTGTCCTAGGAGGAGGATGATGCTGGGACAGCCATCCTGCTTAGCAGTGTGGTCAGACACTGCTCTGCTATGAATGAGCATGCCTTGCAGCAGGTTGCCACGTGACCCATGGCACTGCATGCCCTAAAGCAGCAGTTGTCTTCCCTTTAGTGTTACCTGTTGTGGCAGGTATCCTGTATCATCTAGTGGGGCATCTCTTCTCCTACCATTGCTGCTGCGTTTGCCTTTGGAGCAGGAAAAAGTCCTCATCTCCTTGCTCTTTCTGAGACTCCAGAGGGGGACACACACACAGCACCTCCAAAAGGGAGAAAGAAGAACTAATTCTAAGGGCAGTCCTCTGGAAAGCTTGTTGTTGCAATTTGGATATGGTGGGCTCTGTGCTCCTTGCCCATCTCTTAGAGCACTACCCATCGCATTTCTTGTGGCTCATAAGCTTAGCTTTCAAAATAGAGGAATTTACTCCATTGCTATCCGAGCACTTTGAACAGACTAGCCCTTCTTCAGCCAACATCTGTAGATATATTTCTTGATTGGCAGCTGCAGCACATGAACACAGCTGAGCACAGTGTGCTGCTGGTTTCTCCAGGCCTGGGCAGGTATTCACAGGGCTGAGAAATAGCCATTTCCAGCAGGAGCAAGCATTGTCCCTCCTCAAGATCTTTTTTCCCTCTGTATAAGAGTGTAAAGAAGGGGATGGAGGTCATAGTGGCACATAACAGTTGAGGCACAGGGCATTTCCCAGGGAATTAATAGCTGGCTGGGGTTAATGGCCCTCTGCTTTGCTTTGGGCCATCAGCTCCCCCAGCTACTCATTAATCCCTACGAAATGCCCTGTGACTCAACTGTTATTGCTTAAGTGGTTAGTATGAATCAACAATATTCTGCATCTGCTGTAGATATTTAAGACAAGAATGGAAGGTAATAAATGTATTTTTATTATGAAAATCTGCTGTATTTGCATCCAGAAACCTTTAGTTCTCCCTCTTAACATTGATCAAATGTACTGAAAAAGGATTCCTCATCAGTAAAGTGATGTCGGAGGCTGGCAGGATACAGACAAAATGGCTCACCTGTTCACTCCAAGGTCTTTTCACTCCAGCTTTTCCATCCCCTGCAGCCCATTTGCAGGTTGTTTTATGCCTCAGCCTGAGTGGGTTTTAGAACATGGACAGTTCTTCACATTAACTAGTAGGAAGTCACTTAGCCGGTTGCTGAGTGTTATGTTCTAGACAGGGGTTGTTGAGCAAGATTACCACTTACACCATCTGTCTGCTTTGCTGTTGGACAGGCCTGGAAGTATTAGAGCATTAGCAGAAAACTCTTGTGAGACAAGTCAAAAAGAAGATGAGGAGTGATGTGCCTCTCTGCACAAGTGTCTTTGCTACAAGCAAGGAAATTATCTGAATAGGTATGATCAAGACTCTGAGTTGTTTGTGGAGCAGATAATATATAGGTAGAAGAAAAGGACATGGTATGTCTTCATTGGGAAAAAAACTTTATTTCGGCTCTTCATTTGTCTTGTATTTATCACAATTTTGAGTTGTGCATTGCAGCTGTTGGACATAATACACCCTATGTTCCACTGTACAATGCAGTCCCTTCTGTGTGAGGTAAGTTGAATTCAAAACCTTATATATGCATATTCTAATTTTGGCGTGCACAGATTCTGCATACCATGACATGAAATTCTGTAATCTTGCTATGGAAGATCTCTGATTTTATAATAGCCACACAAGCTGCAAAATCAAACTTTTTCTTGTCCATACCTCTTACTTATAAAGAGATAGGTTTAGCTGGGTCTGCACCCACTCTTGTGTGAATGGGCCCTAGTGAGTCCAGATTTCCAGGCTGGTTGAGACAACTTTAAATGAGAAGTATTTCAAAGGAAAAGGTTGTTGCTAGCAGAAGTCCGTGTTAGCTTATATTACCTTACCATTTGTTTTTGGTTAAGTAAGAATAGCATTGTGTGGAAAGAATAAAGAGGAAAGCAGTACATCAGCCTGAAGACACACGTGGCCGTTTGAAATATTTAGTACATTTCATACTTTCTGGCTGGACCTACTGTGTCAGGTTAAAAGCACCCTGATCATGATCTCAGTATTTTCTAAGTCCCTGGCTATGAATGGTATAAGAGAGACATGAACATACTGCAGAGACTCCTGCAAAGGGCCACAAAAATGATTAAGGGACTGGAGCATCTCTGCTATGAGGAAAGACTGAGATCTTCGAAAGCTGCCTGGACATAGTCCTGGGAAACCTGCTGTAGGTGTCCCTACTTGAGCAGGGAGGTTGGAGCAGATGACCTCCACAGCTCCCTTTCAACCTCAACCATTCTGTGATTCTGTGATGTCTTAGGCACCCTCAGCAATACAAAAGTGCCAAGAGCAAAATGTTTGGGCTACCCAGCTCTTGTAGGATACCCCTGACCTCCAGTATAGGACCTGCAAGTCCAACTCGGGCTGCCACATGGCCTGTGTTCTCATTCCCCAACCTGTAGGACACCTTTCCAGGAGCTCTGCAGCGCACACAGGACCTCCAGCTCTCCCTTGTCATAGGCAGACACTGTTGTCCCACCAGCTGCCTGGGTGTGGAGCCAGAAAGGAATGCCACAGATTCCCATTGGTGGGAAACTGCAACTGGCCTCCTACGAAAGGCAGGGCTTGTCCCAGGCCCACCATGATCCTTGGAGTGGGAATGGATCTAACCATAGCACTTGCACGGCTGCTTGGCTCTTCAGTGTTCAGTCAGTGTGTCCTCCTTTCCCCTGGAAATCCTGCTCCACTGTTTACTGGCAAACTTTGCAACTGGGACTACTGGGCAACCAAAATGAACTCAGCTACCAGCCCTCTCTAAACTCAGGACCAGTCGTAATGTACATTGACAACTAGCCCCATGCATTTATAATCCTGATGACAGTATGGTCCCAGCAGTTACCATAACAGACCATAACTGGTGCTGGTACCGTCCTCTTCCTCACCAACCAGCAGAACACAGCTCGGTCTGCTAAGCCATTTCTGCTGATGCAACAACAGTGTCTATAGCTAACATATGTGAAGGCAGTCATAACATCAAGAAAAGCTAAACAGAATTATTATTTGCATACATGGTATTCTGCGGATTGCACAGAGGCTGCTTTTGACTGCTTATTTCATCTTAGGTGTTGCGTCTCCAGGCTCCCCCCTCATCCCTGAGCTGAACAGCAGCATGCCTCAAAGGAACAAAACAGACAGAGCTGACTCACTTCCAGGCCAGAGGCGGACTAGCTTGATCTGAATGAATGGCTTGATCCAAATGCACGTCAAAAAGAGCTCAGAGGCGGCTAGTTATGCACTCGTGGGTGCTGGAAAAAGTGTTCGCAGACGTGCTCTGAACTACCTCCAAAGACCCATGCTGGGGTAGAAGGCTGAGTGATGCAGATACCTGCTAAGTAAGAGTGAAAAGCAGACAACAGGTCTGCATGCTTTTGACAGGGATTTGGATTTTTTTATCTTTTTTGTTCCCAGCACACTGGGAATGGCTGCCCAATGTTGTTCTCTCCAGGCCAACTGCTTGCCTGTCTGAGCAGACAACCCACAGATTAAATAATATTTTTTTTTAGTGTGGAGGTTGATCTAGGAGAACAGCATGGCTCATGTCTTTTCTGAGAGATTCCAAACCAGGATCTGACAGCCTGGGTCTGGCTCACTGTTAGGTGCTGTACATTTCGGATAGATCCTATGACAAAGTGCTCCGTGTCCAGTGCCTCATGCCACTTCTGTGGAGGGTCTACAGGCCACCAGACCCCTGGGGATGCTGTTCTTTGGGAGCTGGCCATGCATTATTACTTGCATCATGGTCCAAGCTCCTACCTCCAGCAGCCCAACGTGTTTAAAAACCTCTTGAGGGTTTCAGGAGCCACCTTTGAATTCTCCAATACTGCTACAACCTGCAGCAGAAGAAGGAGTTGGGAAAGGAGGAAAGTGAAGCCAGAGGACTCACATATACAGAAAGGAAGCTGAATTCTCATGAAAGGGATATTAGACATATATCTTATCAGAATTTGTCTCAGATAATAGCAGCTTTGGTATAAGACAGTGGTCCCCCAAACTGAAAGATTATTGCTGTTTATGAGACATGTGGAACACATCCCTGTTACCATGGATTTACATGGACTGTTCACAAAAAGCGAGCTTGGTGAACTCTGAGAAAATCAGAAATTTGGTACTATTCTGTAGTCCAAAATTTTCTGCAATCACTGGGATGTGATATCCATCACCCTGCTGGGAGTCTGGTGTCACCTTGTTTATTTATTTGGTGTCCACAGCCTCTCTGCCAGCATAGTGGGCTCTTCCAGTCCACCTTATATTTTTCTTCAGTAATAGAGCTTCAATAGTTAAAAGTGCGTGGTGTATGTTTCTTGTGGAGGCAATTCCAGGACAAATTGTAGAAGAAAGGCACTGACTGTTAGCAGTTCACTGAGTTTACCACTTTTCACCTCTGCTCCCTTATATAAACAGCAAAGCTTTAGCTTTTCTTTCATATCAGAACATAAAGGTACTTTCATTTCTTAAAAATAAATTATTTAAAATTTCTCTGCAGTCAGCGTTTTCACTAACTTAATAAAATATAATTTTCTCTCTGCAAGTCTCAAATCAAACGTTGTTCCTTTGCCCTGTACTCATGAGCTGCAGATCTTAAATAAAAATGAATGTATGGAATTCAAAGGATTGTGGGGTTGAATTTTACTACAAGGCTTAGACCAACACATACATGATTTTGACATCTGGAAAAGCATAGTTTTATTTTAGCAATTGCATAATGGTATGTGATTAACTATTCCACTTCTACGCCAGGCTGGGATACATTTTTGAAATTCCTTAAAGTGATCTGGAAAAACACAAAATACAAGGGACTAAAATGTAACAGTTGGTGCCATAAACAGCAAATTAGTACACAGATCTGAATCTGAGGGTTTAAAAAAATCACGCTATTTAGAGAGGGAATGAGTGAATATTGATGTTGTGCTGCAAAAATATGCATGTTGCCCCAACTTCGCTGCCAGGCTCACTGTGAAGGTGAATTCTCAAATTGCAGCTGTAACAACTGCTTCAACAGATAGACTTCTGTGTAAAAACAAACAAAAAAAAAGTCAAGGAGACAGATTTGGGTTTCTGTTTATTTTAAGAAAACTAGGAAAATATGTTTCCAGAGAAGCCATGTGAGTTTTATTCTTACTCTGGCCTCTCAGGCTGTTGCTGCTTGGCCACCATGCCAGAGCTGATCGACACTGTGAGGAGGTTCAATATTTATCCCCCCCACAAAAAAAAAACTTACTCTGAAATTTGAAATGAGATTTTTCCTCCTCCTCTATTTTGTAAAATTGAAGTAATGCTGTTTGCTTTCTCCAGTTAACATTATTGGCTAAACAATTTCTGCTGGGCAGGCCAAATCCATCCCTTGGTTAAGTGACTGTACTAAATGTTACAGCAGGGATGAAGTTCTGCAGCCCACTGTGTCTTCCGCTATCAGTGTTTTGTAGTTTCTGTTTCCTGTAGACAATGTAATTCCATATTAATTCCATATTTTCCACCTTCCCAGCCTTTTTTCTGAGTCCTCTGTCTCCATGACATGAGGGCACCCGAACATGAGGGCAGGTGTCAAACAAACTAGAGAAGAAACATCCAGCAAACAAGAGGAGAAGCTCAGCTACCTGTGCTAGCGCTAACCCAGACCTGTTACACGGCACAAGACTTGGCTACACCAGCAAGAGGCTTTGCTTTACATGAGTCCCCTTTACAACCCATTTTGAGAATTTCAATGGAATGCAATTAATGCATAGGCCTAAAGCAGGCGTGAATGAATATGGCTCTGGAGAGCGCCAAGCAAATTACTCAATGCTGTGGAAATATTCTGGTCTGGCATCAGCTTTCTGTTTGTATTAAACGGCCGTGAGATCCAGCAATATTCAGTTACCTGCCCTTCAGCCTTGCCAAATACCGTCACAGGATGCAGAAATACAGACCAAGCCTACCAGGAGGAATATACACCTGCCATTGTATCAAACCTCCATGATTGTGTTGGGACTTGGTGTGAAAAAGAGTCACAGGATGGAAAGAAGTCGGCTGGAGCTACCACACACTAAGCACTGCTGAAAAAACAGCACTCACACAAGTGCCTACATGTGGGCTTAGTGCTCGACATTTTGGTCCTGTTTGCTTTCTTTGAAATCTTGGCCGCAAAGTGTGATGCTCAGCAAGGCACAAATGCTTTCTGAGTAAGCTGGGATGCATGAGACTGCCTGCCAGAACCACTCCAGGGCAAGAAAAGAACTGTGATTCCGGAAGTGATTTCTTTACAAAACATTTTCCTTCAGGGGTAGAAGGGAAATTATTTTAAAGTCAGGAGCAGATGTGTATGGAAAACTAATTGCAAATGTGGTAAAGAAAGAGAGGTACAGGGTCCTTCAAACAGAAGCAACAACCCTGTGAACAGCAGGCAATATTGACTTCAGGCTCCAGCAGTGTCTTAACATTACGTATGTATTTTTTTCCCTAATTTCTCCCCCTTCTCTCATGCTGAGCTCTAGTAAGAGCTATTTGCTAATATCACTGACACAGGAGTTCACAAGCACTGATGTTTGTTCAGCTAATCCAGAACGGGGTGGACATCATTCAGATGCCTCATAGCCAGTTCCCGCCTGCCCTTCCTATTTGTGAATACAGAGCACATCTTGGGCCCTTACTTCCCCTGGACGGTCACGCTGAGGCCTGTCACATGGACTTTTCTCTGTCTGTAAACTCATGCTGGATTGTTCTTTAGAAGAGTGTTAATTCCACCTGGCCACTTCCTCAGCTGGAGCCAGTCAATACATCCATTGCTTTCATCAGCTACACTGCCTGTGACAGCCAGGAATTATCTGTTCTTCACAGCTAAAAACTTTCTTTCTTAGAAGTCCTGAAATCTGGAAGCTTCCTATTTCAGATTGGATTAGCCCCTATTCTCAAGAAAATCAGCTTTCAATCTCTATAAATTGGACCTCCTTTTCATTTCACTCATTTTTCTCTTCGGCTTTGCCCTTGTGAATCTCCTCTAGGATTACTCCTGACTTACACTGATATAAAAATGAGAAAATGCAGGACCCCTTAGTGCAGTTGGAGCCAAAATGTGTGTAGCAATTGAGGTGCAAATGCACCTACACCGAGTAAGTACAAATACAGGAAAGGAGAGAAGGGGGGCAGAGCAGACTTGAGCAACCTGAGCTGCGGCGATGCAAGGGGCTGTGCAGCTATGCCGTTCAGAAAACAGCAGCACCACTGAAACACCAGTGCCTCGCCCTTGGCTAGTTCTTGATGATCGAGCCTCACCTTTGCAAGCTCTCACATCAGGCAGGCTATAAGCAGACACCAGTTTTTCAGATGTGCTACCCTCTCAGCACGTCTGGAAGGACCACACGGTGGTGGGGAGGCAGACCTGAGGGAGATGATGCCTCCCAGAGACATTACTAAATGCAGAAGCTGGCTGGCTATCACCGTAGGTACCCTGTGAATACTGCCTTTATGCCAGAACCGCTAGCATCTTGAGAAGTTGCGGAATGGCACTTCTAAGGTAACTAGCATAATTGTTTTTGTCCTGCTCAATTTACCTAAGTGGCAGATTAGGAGAGTTATTGCTTTTCATTTACCTCCTCCCTTTTATTTTGTCAGGAGGTAGTGCTGCTGCTCATACTAGTCAGTTGAGCAGGTTCTTATCCCCTTTCTATGATAGCAGCTCCTTTTGGGTCCTGGGCATTTACTTTTGAATTCTTTGAATTTAATGTAATGCTAGCAAAAGCAGAAGGAATAGCTGTGTGTTCCTGCCTTTAATCCCAAAGGCTGGATCAAACGTGGGCAGGGAAAGTTTGAATTTCCTCGTCTTTCCTTGATCTGTTTCAGAAGCACACGTGAGGCAGGACTGTCCTTGTTTGCCCCGCTGAGAGCCCCGCTGGGACAGTATGTTTTACAGCATGGCCCATGCTATGCCTGCTGCCAGACTGGCTGGATTCAGAGGCCACCAGACAGCCACGATATCTGGCTGCTGACTAACAACGTTGGGCTTGAGCCAGGAACCATAGAAAAGATCGTACTTGTCCACTACATGCTGCTCATTCTCACCTAATCTGGCTTCCAAAGAGCTGGAAGGTTGCATGTTTGCAAACCTTGCCATGTTACAATGATCTCCCTTCTTCAGCACTCCCACGTCCTGCTGGTTTGTATTAGCCAGTATTCTCAGCTTTACTTTTATTTGGTTTTGGGCTTCTAAAATCCCTTCTGTAGAGTGGAGAGTGTTTTTCCTCTCAGGGAAATAGCAATACTTAACATGTGTAAAATGCTTTTCACCTTTCAAGCAAACTCAGTTAACTAATTAATCCTTGCAATATCCCTGAGAGGAAAGTAAACATTATCTCATTTTTGCACATGGGGAAACTAAGGCAGAAAGGTGCAGTGAATTGCTTGAGGCCAGTGAGAGATGTAGTGTTGCAGTCAAGATCACAGACACAGGAGTTTTCTGGCTCCTGGTTCTGCGTTCCAGCAAGTAGACCGAGTCTCTGATGGATAAAACAGGCTTCAGGCGTGACCTCCCCCTGCAAGCAGTAGTGTTGCTGTGGAGCGTGCAGAGAGCTGATGCTCAGAGCAAGGGAGACGTGAAGGAGGGACAAGCACTGCCAGACAGGCCCTTTCTCATTCCTGGTTTGGGCCCTGGTCCCCTTCTAACTGCGCTCCATCGCTGCTCTCAAGATAGAACGAGCTGCATAGCACGTGCAGCAAGGGGAGCTGCAGGACGCAGCAAGAGTTGAAAGGAGTTTTGCTGCAGCTGTGGCAAGGCAGGGCCTGTAATTTGGAAGCAATATGGAAGATATGAGTACTGCACCTCCTGCGAAGATTTAATGAGGACGTGATGTGCTATGCCTGTCATCCAAGGCAATAAATAAGAATATTCCTGTGCCTATCTTGGGGGGTTTCCATCTCAGGAGAGGATGTGAGCAACTCTCCTGATTAATATTTTTTGCTGGTACTGTGCTCATTCTGCTTGAAACAGTTCCACTTGTTCCAGAATTACAATGAGCAGACTTATCACAGTACTAGACAAGGAGCCAAATTCTCGTATCACTGACAACAGTGCAAACTGAGAGACGCTGCTTTAACTTCAAATGAGCTGCTCAAGCTTTCTGCTGCTGTAGCTGAACACTGAACTGGCTTAAAATATCTACCTCTGGACCGGCTGAGAGACGAAAATTAAAGCAGCTGCGCAGCACAGAGCAAGGAAACTTTGCTATGTCATCAGCCAGCACTACCCTCTAGGGAAGCTTGCACCAGGACTTTGGTCTTGCTATTGATAATGAGCGTTCCTGCTTTTCCTGAGGAGGATTGGTGACTGAGGAACTAACACTGCCCCTCCAAACTCATCAAGACTTTCTTCCAGTTATGGGGTCCTTGCTTTAAAACAAAACAAAAAGAACAAAAATATGGCAAGTGAATGCCAATAATTTTCAGTTCTGCACCGGGGCAAATTATGCCAAGCATTTTGTGAGAGAAGGACAAGAGAGGACAATGCATCAGTGCAGAGTACATCAACATATTAAAAAAAATGCAAGTAGTGGGGAAAGCTTTTAATTTGAATGATATCAGTGCCCACAAGCACGACAATAATTAAAGGTCTGCCAGCACTGCTATTATACATTCTGGTTTAGTGCATTTAATATCTCAGCTGCTTCAAATCAGATCAGCCCGCCGGCTGGCAAGCATGTTTCCACTCTGGATGCAAATCAAACTCATGCACACCGTTCTGAAGCCTCACTTGAAGAGCAGGACTTTTTTGCATAGGACAGGACAGACTGTCCTTTGTCCTTGCTGCGCAGCTCTGTGATGCTGGTACACTTCCACCGCCTAGGAAAGAGCAGAATGCATTATTCTCCTTAGGGTTAGACTGAAGTGATATTGTGCCCTACTTGAAAGTAATTTTTCCAGTTCTCTAAACTTTCCTTCTCTCCTTCCCCGAGCAGGTGCGTGCTCTGTGGCAGGGCTGGGATGTGCCCTCCCTTTCAGGTCATCGTGAGGGTGAGCGAAGCGACATAGTCCCTCCGCCCTCTCCAGCCCTGGGCTGGTGGCTGACAGGACACGCTGGGCTCCACTGCATTCAGCTTACCCTCGATGAGCTTATTGCGAGGCTGCAGCCACCTCTGACAGGGGCAGGTGGGTGACCAAGGGTTTTTCTTCCGTCTTCTGGTGCTTCTGTGCTGAGCCGTTCCTGCAGAGCCGCGGGGCCTCGTCAGGAAACGCAGCCCAGAGCAGCACTGGCACGGAACCAGGGTGGATGGAAACAGATGATTGCTTTTGCAAACAGTAATTTACAACACTCCAAAAAGCAAGCCAGCAACTTATTTTATTTTAATTTGGGGGGGGTGGGGGGGGTGAACAAGAGACTAACGAGCTGTGTGACTAGCATCACCATGAACACTCCGCTTACATGTCTCCCACTTGCCTTCACTCTGTCTGCCCTCCCTTTCAGACCGTAACATCACGAGGGCAGGAGCTGCCTCTCACTGGGTGTTTATGCAGATCTGAGCACAACAGGGCCTCGATCCTCTTTGGGTCCTTCTGATGCTACTGCAACATAGCCGATGGTAATGTTTTAGACTGAGGTGCCTGCTGGCTTCAACTCATAAGAGATTTAAAGTGCCTTGGAGGTCAGGGAGGAGGTGGCACATCCTGTGACCTTGGGAACATTAAGGAGTGGAGCAATTGCGTGGCTGGGGGCCAGCAGGGAGAGCAAGGGGTCTGAAGCCACCCAGCAACAGTGCAACCTTGTTAGGATTAAAAAACGAAGGGTTCAAGGGGGTCTGCTGGGATGCAGGAGGGAGAATGAGACGTCAGATGAAGGACATACACAGACAGACAGACACAAAGGTAAAAAAAAAAGAAATCGATGACAGTTTTCTTTGCCAGTTTAGCATCTGCTTTTGTATCAACTCAGTCTCTTGGAAATCATATTTGAATACTTTTTTCCCCCTAAGAGACATGGTAAATGATTGTGCATGCACTTCTAGACCATTGTGAATGCGAGGTGAACTATAAAAGCATTTCAAGAAAATGTTTCATTGTGTATTTGCGGTGGACTGGGGAAGGATGCATCACATATGTAGGTCCATATGTAGCAGGAATCCCCCTACTTTAGGGGTCAGACGTTTCTTGTGCTGTGCTAGTTTGGTCACTCAAGGCAGCTTTGTTTTGCGGGTGCTCTCTTGCAGATTCACTGCTTCTCGAGGAGGTGTGAGTTCATAGAGCAGCCTTTCCAACGGTGAGGACATTAATAGGGCTCTGTCCTTCTGCCCCTTTTCATGCACATCTTGGAGGCTGATTGACTTTAAAGCCTTTCATACTCTCTCAAATAATTCAAATGTTATTAGGAATGGGTGTCTACCTTAGCAATTTAGTGTGCTGGAGAGGTTCTTTTTGGTGTAAACTCTCCTCGTGTCCTTACTTGGAGTCTTGGTGTTGTACTCAAGCACCCGGCTGGTCATGGTAGTGACCAGGTCGCAGCCATTTCCCACCTGTTGGGCCCAAGGCTGGAGTCCTTCCCTCTTAGCACAACTCCAGTTGGTTACGCCAATGTGTCCACACAGCATCTGAAATCACATCAGCCTTGTCTTCAGAGGACGCAAGACCAAAAGCAACACCAGCCCCGGTCAAGTGCTGTTGGCTAGATTCAGTTGTTAGCTAACGAATAGCATGAAACAGCATCAGTTTTAGTGACTATGTTGTTAATTTTAACAAGAGTTTTGTTTTATGCTGATCTCTGTAATGATTATTTTAAATATCGTTGTCTGCTATTAATTGGTGACTGCGCCGTCTGCCTGGCTGCAAGCTGCCAACACACAGTGCTCGAGGTTGCTCTCGCTGGCTCGCAGCAGGAAGCCCTGCCAAGCAGAGCCCATGTGTAGGCAGGCTCTTGCAAAGGGCTGCGGCCTGAAAGGAAATCAGATCAAGCACGCTTTCATCTGTGTTGTGCGCCTCACCCTCAGGGTCCTGTTGTGCAAACCTGGGCAGCGTTACCAGTTATAACTCTTCTCCAGTGCCGTATCACACTGGCCCTGTCCATACTTCCTACTCCTTTTCATTGCTTACTTGCACCTGGGAGCTGCCTACTGGCTTTGGTACGTTGGAGATGCCCTGAGCCTACTTTCCATGAGGCCTGCTCCTTTTCCACAGCATCCAGCTCTCATCACTCCAGCGCTGATGGAAGCTGCTCTTCCACCGTGCTGCTCGTTGGCTGCAGGAGCACACCAGATTGCTAGTTAATGCCTGGGGAGAGCAGAGCGTGCAACTTGATTTGGGGAAATGCATCCAAAACCAGTGTCTGGATCAGAGCACCTGGAAGAGGCTGTCTAGTAAAAAACTTCAGATATAGGGAATAAGCTGGACACCAAGTTGGCCCACCACCAGGTCTGTGATGCCAATTGGAAATACGTCAAATCCTCCTCTATCTGCCCTCCTGCAAGGATTTTGTCAGGATGCTACCTCGTAACCTTGGTTGCTTTAACTGTGTGTACATCCGAATGGGTTTGGAGGCTACCATTTTCCTTCATCCTGCCAACCATGCCACCACTCTGCAGCCACTCCCTGTAATTAAACCTTTTTCTGCCAGTCCTCTGGGGTGGTTTCATTAGCTCTCAGGTGTGCAGCATCCTCAAAAGCAGCAAAGAACAAACACGGGGTATGATGTGAAATAAACACCAGGTCCTGTCATCAGCTGTCCTGGCCAGGCAAGGTCTGCATGCAGGAGAAGAACCATACAGTGTATTCCTGAGTTTGGCAACATCTGAGCCCCACATGGTGACATGTCCAAGGTCCATCAGAGTCCCTCACTATCTCAGAGACATGACTGAGGTCCACAGGGCAGACAGAAGTACCAGTGACCTCCAAAACCTCCCCCAGCACAAGTGCATATCACTGCGGGCTCAGGCAGGGTGCTACAGAGCCTCTGGCTCAGGCTGTGTGTGGGAAGTGGTGGGGAGGGCTGAGGAGAAGCTGAACTGTAAGACAGATGGCATGGGAGGGGATTTATCCCAAAAGGAGGGAACTGGAGAGGCATGTATCAGAGCAGCCTGAGAGGGGATCACAGCGGCAAGAGCAATAATGCAGCTTTTTTGCTCTAGAATAAAAAGGAGTTAGATTGACATGCAGATATAGCTGCTGGCAGATATGGTTTCCAGGGAACTTCCCGCAGCACTAGTAATAAATAATACTTTTTATTATATGCTTTCCACTTCAGAATCATTCCTGTTCTCACTGCTTNGAAGGAACACTGTTGCAAGAGTCTTCCATGGGCACCTGTCTTTCTAATGCAATTTACCCAATTTACCCAAGTCTTCTGCAGGTTGCCGGTATAATTTGGGTGGTAACTTCCATGTCTTTCAGCATTTCAACATTGCATTTGCTTACAGCCAGCGTCGGAGAAAGGCCATCAGAGGAAATGCCAGTGGACGGGGAAGCTGGAATAAAGCAGATTCTGCTGGTTGCTGGGTGGTGTGGTGATTTTTGTACTCCCTTTAGGCATAAAACAGAACGACCCTGAGGCCAGACCAGTCCCATCCCTGCTTGGTCTATGTCTCCCCACAAAACATCAAAGTTCCTGAATAGCTTCCAGTTCTCCAGGATAAAAGAGGTGGCAGATGCACATGGATATCTTTGAAGGAGTCTACCTTTGTCCTTCCAGTTAGCTTTTTCTCCTAGGGTTGCTGATGCCCAAATTTGCTCTCTGGGAACAGCAGGATGTGAATGGAGCAATGTAGCCAGAGACTCTACTCTTGGGAAATGTCTGGGAAGCTGCAAAAAAGCAACTCTAAACCCGATAAATCTTACCTGAATGCCTGCATCAAAATCACATCAGGGCAGCCCATTTGTGAATTACATGCTTGTGATCAGAGAGTAACTTCCATTATTTCAAACGTAATGGCAAAGCCAATGGGCAGCACAGCAGATGAATGGGAAATTGATCACCCCTTCGGGACAGATCCCACTATATTCTGAAATCTACGTACATGGCCTAGATACTACAGTGATAAATGCTTTGGAGATGTTTATGTGTTAGATTAGACTCATGTTATTTAGGACACAGCGGCTGAATTCTGGAACTGCGCCTTTGGATTTTATGACTTAAACTGAGTTTTCTGACTAGAACCATTCATTCTGTTTTTTAATGGATTTTGCTCCAACAAATAGCTCTAAATGCAAGCAGTCTTAAAAGTTCACAGATAAAGGTGTTTTTCTCTTTCTTTTTTTTTTTGCACAGGTCGTTTTTATTTCTTAAATCCTTTTTTAATTTATTTTTAAAGGTCACTGTAAATAAAAATTCAAATCAACTAAGATCACTGTCCTATCGGACAGGCATATTCAAATATTTGATACAGAAGTTAAAGTACACAAGTACTGCCTTTAGATTGGCCTCTTCTTGCCTAAACCTACATAATTTGCATCATAGCTTGAAAAAACACTGATTTGTTTTTTCATGGATTATGAGCAAGCTTACACCGAAGCACAGACCATGCTCTCCAGGCCATCTTTCACTCAAGTGTACCCAAGATTAGAATTGTGCTTGCTACCTCCGTGGGAGCTCCTTGTACCTTTTCTCCCACTGGAGATACTCCAGGATACTCACCAGCATGCACAAGCCCTCCCTGACTGTCTCTTTGAATTTTTCCACCCAGCAAGAATGTCTCTTTTTCTGGACAAGGCAGGGAAGACGAGGCAGGTGAGCACTAGTCCTTCGAGGAGAGGAACTACCACAGCTGTAGTTTCCCCTCCGAGTGAAGCACTCACACACCCCAGGTTGGCTTTGCTCTCTCATAGAGCCACTCAGCTCTGCTAATGCATCGTGGCTCTGGACTTTAACACCTTGTTTAACCCCCACCCCAGCTGTGGCTCAACCTTTACTGGAAAGTGAGTGTCTTTCTTTTGCATCAAGCTCTCTCTTAAGGAGTCAGCTCCCCTGGTTTTGTAGCATCTTCCCCAACAGCAAAGGTTTATTGTCTGGGTATCGCTGCTCTTTAGAAGCAGCAGGGCATGGAGGCTGCTGTGCTCAAGGTTCACCCGCAGTGGCAAGCGTACTGCCAAAGGCAGGCAGCGCGCTTGGTGTGAACTGCACTCTGTTTTGCAAGGAGC
Organism: Chauna torquata; assembly: GCA_013399475.1. NCBI lineage: Eukaryota > Metazoa > Chordata > Aves > Anseriformes > Anhimidae > Chauna > Chauna torquata. The sequence goes on from VXAL01009920.1 coordinate 337,716, forward strand.
CACGTGTACTCCGGGTAGTGGTAAGGGAGAAACCGAAGCACACGGCTATGTTTAAAAAAAAAAAAGCAAATGATATTTTTTCTTCAGCTACAGAAAGAGAGAAATAGCTGTTTGGCTAGCCTGGGATGAGGAAGCAGAATGATGCTGACAAATTCATCGTCTTGAAAGAAAAGTGCTTCAGTTCAGTGGAATGGCTGCCTTATCTGGTTCATGAGATGCCGACACCATTTTGGGACTCACCTCCCAGCTATGGATTTAAATGAACTGCCAAGACCCTTGGGGGACTACTTGTGCTAAAGCAATATAGAAGTATAATCCTCGAATTCCTGAGATTTTATTAGATTATGGCACTATTATTGTGTAGATTAAAAAGCAATTGTTACCTTTATTGTTTATTTTATGGGCTAGATTAATGTCCCTATGTCAGTTATTTTGCCAAATTGAACAGTCGGTTCAAAGCTCCAAAACATGCATGTGAAAAATGTTCAGTAGAGTATTTGCTATCTAAGATTAAGTTCTATGCTCTCATCCAGGGTTAATTTAGGACCGCTAATAATGTGTGGGTTGGACATAAGTTTTCAGGCATATATTATTTTATTACCTGATCACATAATTAAAATGTCACTTATCAAGGGACAAATTCTAATGAAGTTAAAAGCACCTTGATGACATATTATTATTTGACCTGTTATATAAGAGGATTATTTCTTGCCTGTTACTGATTGAGTTTCTTTGATAGTATGAAAATAACTGGTTTTCAGTGAGCTTTTTCTTTTCAGAAGGGGCAAAGCCATGCACTACATCCTTCTTATTACCTCCAAGACCCCCACTAGCTGAGTTGCACCAAGAAGACCCTCTGCTTTCACACTTTGAGCTCATTGGCTTGCTCTGCTGCTAAAGAAAGGGTAAACATTTTCAGTTTGTGATAAAATGTGTGAAAAGAGGAGAAGGCTGTAATTACAATGATGTCTGCTGAAGGTCTCTCAAACTGAGCCCTGTTCACCTAGGGCTGGAGGAAGTGACTTATGAGACAAAGGAAAAACATAAATATCAACGAAGTGACAACGAGGAGAGTGACAAAGTAACCAAAGACAAGCTTCTCAAGTATGTAAATGCTGCTGGAAAGAGGTGAATTTGGCATGGGGCAAGATGCTCTCATGAGGGATAACAGAGAGTAACTAGAAAAGCACCAGTTTACTAGGAGGGGCTTCCTGCTGGTGCCACCGAGATGGTCGATGAGTAGGGCTGGCCGGGAAGGGGTTTCCTGCTGATCGGGGGTCACGCACTGGACGGGTCACTGCCGTTCCAGGATCTGGAGCATGGCAACCACTTTTACATGCTCAAAGCATTCACTGTGAGTTTACTTAAGAGAGAGCCTGACATAATTTGCCAGGATTTCACTGGTATTGTTAATGCTGGGCCAGCTTGGTTGCTTGCGGTGGTAGCAGGCTGTGCTAGGTGCTTCTGATTGGCAAGAAGGGACGGGACAATTACTTAAACACACTCCTGCACTCCCTTCCTAGGCTATTCCCGGCTTAGGGCACTCTCATCTGCTTCTGAAGATGGGAATAAGAATTCATAGGCTTCCATGAAAGGAGCTGAGGTCAAAAAAATAATATTTTTAGGGTGATAAAGGAGCTGTGGAGTTAATTGTAAGGAGAAAAAATGTAAGACTAACTAGCAACAACAAAAAAATTCCCACTGGAGAGTCATGCTAAGTTTCAAGATAGTCTCTGAAGAGTAGAAATTAAGTCATTTCAGACACTTAAAACGTATACAACAAAGCACTCATGGGAATTAAGAGGGAGAAATCCTGCGAGGGACAGAAGATGGAGTAGATTATCTAACGCTTTCTTTTACCTCAGTTTATGATCTTGAAACTGGGCAGCCTGTATTACAGTTACATAGCCTCCAGATTCCAAAGATGTACATTACACCATTCTGGTCCACTTACAAAGGAATTAATATAGCGACTTTGACCAACCTTAAGTGAGACAAGGCATTAAGTACTGCTACTGCCGCCTTCAGTCTCATAGCAGTGGTGAGCTCTGCGAGGTGCCACCATCATACCACAGGCCGGAGGTACATCCTTTCTAAGAGGTGCAGGGATAACCCTGGCATTTGGCCTGAGATCGGAGATTCCTAGAGCTATAAAGTGCACACAAGGGTTTGGTGGGCTGCAGCTGGCCACAAGCCAGGCTTCCTCCTGTTTACCAGCCCTGCTTTGACCTCACATAGACTAAGCTCAAGATATTTTGCTTCTGCACATCTCCTCTGTTCATATAATCTGGCAAAATTTGGATGCTATGTTATCCATGGTAATGCAAAGTTTGATGAAAGACCTCATCCTGTGTTCCAGTTCCTTTCAGAGCCCCGAGACCTATATTGCATAGAAAAGAGCAAGGGCAGGGAATCACCTCCAGTCAGTTCTTACACGTTATGAATTTCTGTCCATTGTGAAAAACACTCCCTTGTTCAAAAAGTCGCCTTCCACCCCCTCCTTCCCAGCTATTGATTCCATAGACCAAAACAATAATGCGCACCTCACTGCAGTGAACTTATGAATGTCTAATTTTGAACTAGAAAATGTCACAGACCTCCACTCACAGGCAGGACTTTGAACTGAAATGTATATCCTGTCTCTTCATCCGTGGTTTCCTGCTGGGGTACATTTAGTGCCTCCAAAATTCACTATTAATTTAAGCGTTGTTAATGATACCCAGCCTCTTGCTGGCAGAGAGAGGGGGATGCAATTGTCCATTTTGATTCGCAGGAGGTCCTTGAATGGCTGTGACAAGCACCAGTAATAGGACTTAGATAAAAAGAGAAGTTGCCAACTTTGTCCCAGTGAATCGCAGTTATAATTTCCTTGAACGATGAAAGGGTCATTAAACTGACTGGGAACACAAAGCAACTCTCCTCTGATTGAGCTGAATCATCTTTGCCCATTTCAAATGCATTGTTCCTTTTCTTACCAGCATATGATAAAGAGTCCTAACATTTCTTGCAGCTAGGTTACTCTCAAACCCATGACATAAGTGACACAGATGACAGTTTGTATGAGCTTTAGGTACCTTGAGAGCCTATCCCTTGGAAGTGTTTGGGTGCATAAAGATGCAGAGATATACCCAAAGATAGATTTTTTTTTAATGCCCAAGGTTACAAATCCTCCTGGACTATCATTTCCAATATATTAAAATCAAGTTGTTGGTAAAATTCTGAGTGCAGTTGCTCTCATAGTGGACTGTATCATTTTATAAGAAAGTTTCTGTAATATTGCATTCTTATTACACATTGCTGGAGAAGTCCGAATTTTGACCCATTTAAAATCCCAAGATTCCTGTCAGAAAATAAAGTCCCCCAAATTGTAGGGATTTATGATAGGACTGCTATGTTTCTCTTAGAAGATTACCATAAATGGTGATTTTTCAGGATATAGAGAACCCACATTTGTGGATAGGGACAAATTTCCCCTTGACAACTTCAACAATTTTTATTTTATAATGACTCAGAGATTTTAACAGAGTATATTAAACCAATAAGAAACAGTTTGGATTCACTGCTACCTTCTTCCCATTTTCATCTTCAGCCAAAGAGATTCCTGGTGTGCCAGCCTCAAGCCCCATGGGAATTAGCGCCGGAGAGGGCTGATGGGGGAAATTGCCACTGTAGGAAATTAAATTTCCCCAACAAGGGTCAGCCAAGAAAAGAAGCTTGTGATTTTGGTCTTTGTGATAGTAGAGCAAGGGAAGACTTGCACTGAGTTAGAGAAATTAAATGAGAGCTTGAACGAAACAGGCTCGGGCTTCTTCTTCTTGGGGTGCTGAGAAAGATTTGTGACCTCTGCGTAGCAGAATTAAGGACCTAAGAAACTGTCAGGCAAGGGTTTGGAAGAGAGCAGGAGAAACCGGGGCAAGAAGATGTTGATACATGAGAGTGGTTTATTTTAGCTATTGGGGATGTAAAATATGGGAGGTATTCCTGGGATAAGCAGCCCTGGAAGTCAGAAAAATTCCCTGTGATGAGTGTCTGGAGCCTGTTAATAGGTTTTGTGTTGCCATGAAAGACATGTAATCAGAGCAAATGGCTTCTGGAGTGTAGCCTGTCTTACTTGTCTTTGTGTTTAGTTGTTTATTTCACTACCTGAACACACATTTTCTTTCACTCATATTTGTACAGGGTTGCCACCGTGTTAAGTTGTATGGGTTTCCAAGAGAGGGCTACATGTGCATGTGCACACTATGCTTACGGGTAGGTACACATATCTGGATGAATTTTGTTATCCTGCAGACTTAATTCAAAACACATTGGAGGAAGACATTATTCAACAACTAATAGCTGTTATACCATCAGCATATTCTAATGGGCTGATCAGCAATTTTATTGTATTTAATTTGCACCATGGCAATTCCATGTCAGGTGAAGAGCTATCAAAATGAAAAACAGCATTGAAATTAAAAAACAATAGTCCAACTTTTGGTCTGAATGAGCTCCCTGGTACAAGAAGAAGTGTGGTTATCCATGAGTCTACCCTGTAGAAATGGTCTGTGGAAGCCCTTGTAGAAAGGTGGAGAAATTAGTTGTTCCTACTATTGCACACACAAGTTCAGCAAATACATCACCGGGAAGGAAAAGGCTCACACACCACCTGTGTACACCTGAACGCTAGGGGGAAGCCTCACGGGCCCCCGGAGCCCCCGTGCTGTTGGTGGCCCTTACAGTGCTGTGGCTCCTGTGATGAGGTTGGCCCAGGGGGACTCCCCCGTCCCCACGTCCTCGCCGCTGGGGCCACCTTGTGCATGCTGACACATCAGTTGGTGGGGCTGCACTTCGACATTGCTGGGATGATCCAGTTAAAAATAGCCCTCCCGAAGAAAGAGGAGAGAAGATGAATTTGCAGCAGGTGGAGATGTTACTGCCATCCCCTGCCTGCTGGTGTCTTGTCCCCTAGCAGAGGCTCTGGCCACTCTCTGTCACCGCTACACGACCAGCCCCAGGTGCTAAGGCAAACCAAAAATTGGCAGCACCTTAAATTAGTCTTTGAGCTGTAAACCCAGCATGCAACTTCGCCATCAGCTTGGCTGGACTAGTGACAGGCTGCAGTCGCGAGGGAGAGCGTGCTTCTGCCATCCCCCTGCTCCTGCCACCTCCTCATCCTGCTGAGCCGGTGAAAAAGTATCATCCCTTGAGTGGGAATGTGATCCCAGGTCAGCTCGGTCCAACAGCAGGGCCGTGCCTGGAGAAAGGTGTGGAGAGGATACCCAGCCCGCTCAGCGAGTTCCCCGGGGCGGCAGCGGCTGCCGCAGCGGACAGCTGGGGTGAGAACGGCTTCAGTGCTGGCTACCCAACCCTGTAAGCACCCGGGAGGCTGGGGCACCTGTTTGTGCAACTGATTTTTTTTCTTCACTACACATTCTTGCAAATGCATTCCCTTCTGGTGCTGTATCTGTTGGAGGCAGAAGAGAAGCATCCCACTGGACACAGCCGTGACTTCTAGGAACGAAAGCTTTCTGAGCAGATGCCAGGGCTAGACCTGCTGAGCCGGGTTCCCGGCGGGCTGCAGAAGTCAGTGTGACGTGGGGCATGCTGCCCAGCCCGAGTGGCACCGCCTTACACGCCCATAGGACCAGAGCAAATAGCTGCAGGGGGTGCAAAGCAGGGAAATATCAGGTTCTCTGCTCCTGAGGGAATGCCCCAAATGGAGACAGGGGTGGCATGTCTGAACACACAGCAAGAGAGACACCGGCTGCAGCAGAAGCCACAACAAACTGCAGGCATTAGCAAGGACAAATTCTGTGAGCCAAAGTATGCTGAACAACATGTGACATCCTTTTAAATCTTATTTGGAATTAAAATATCCTCCCTTTTTTTTTTTTTCTCCCAGTGAAAAGCATGCTCTATTGTTGCTTAAATAGCATATATTTCTACGATAGCCTTTTAAAGCGGAGCTGTTTTTCTTTAGGGCCTTGAATATATGCAAAAGAAAATGAAGAAAAGAGCTAAAGTATACAGGAAGCACAGTAGCCTGGAAAAAACGGAGGGGTAAGTGGCTGCAAAGAGCAACTGGCAAGGCAAGCTTATTAGGCTTTTGGGGGAGGAAGTGAGGGTTATTAAATGCCTAGTGTCTCATCCTATGTGAATATAACTACCTTATTACAGCAGCCCTACAGAAGTCAGAATATGCGAAGGAAACAACCTCTGCTGAGATAAGTGATACAAATCAGAACATTTCCATTCCCTCAACTGTGATGCCATCAGACTCAGAAAGCGCTGTTTAAATATGAATGGCATCCTGTTTATGCGCGTATTAACAATATGTATACCAGTAAAGGCTTGCCAAAATGCAAATATTGCTCTGCACACAAGTCTTTCCCACTGAGGCTGGCTGGAAAAATAGCATCAGGACGTAAATTGGTAACAATAAGTACAGATGAAGCCAATAATGAGGTAAAATACATATGCATCTGTGAGAGGTGTAAAACCTTGGCCCTGAGACAGGTGCCTCTTAGTGTCTGGAGACAGCAGCTCCCCAGTGCCTCTGTCCCAGTGCACGTGCGACAGGGATCCCTCTGCTGCTTCCAGCACCTCAGCCGGGTGTCCATTGTAAATGACAGTGCCTGCAAGCACAGACGGGCTGGGGACAGTTTAGTTTTGTTGCACATGTGCGGCTTTAAGCAAATAAGGTGATTATGCTGAAATTTGCTTAAGATGAAAAAATGACGTAGAAATACAGAAAAAGGTAAACAGATGGAAATCACGCACTGCAGTATTAAATGGATGCGTCCCGCCTGATCAATGCATGCATTAGGGCTGCCCAGTTTATGGCAATGCTCCATGCATGCACTTTTAAGGAAGAGCTCAAGGAGACATAATTCCCGATACAGAAGTTTATGGGTTTATATATCTAGTTATTTCTGCTACATCGTCACTGGGAGGGTCATGGGGGGTCACGGTGACATTTCTGTATGCAGGCTGTGTTTTTTCCCACTCAGCTGCTGTTTCAGTCTAGCGTTCCTAGCCATGCTGGAAATTCTGACTAGATAGACTTTGTTCCAGCCACCAGCTGTCCAAAACGTTATTCATGCACATTCATTCAGAGAAAACCCTGAGATTTGCCTATAGAGGGTTTTTACCAGCATTTGCACAAGGGATGTCCCTGCATTTGCCAGAATGGTGGTGGAAAACACAAGCCTTGCAAGTGCTCAAGTGAAGGTGTCTGCATCAGAGTTCACAGAGGAATTTTTGCTTCCCCTAATCACCTTTGCTATTTTTGCCATAGAATGAGTAGAAAACGATCCCCAGTGAACATGTTCAGCAGGGGATTTCTTCCTGTCACGTATCTTTTAATTCTCACCACCTCCCAAACTACAGCATATGAGGGGTCCTACATGTTTGTGCCAACTTTCTGCTAAAGTTCATCCAGCCTTCAGAAACCACGTTTGAAAAAGGTCATTAGACTACTTTTATAGTAGAGAGAAAAGTGTTGTGCTTTTCAGTTTAACCCTAAAATAGTTAACCCATAGAAAGTGATTTGAGCGAAATTTCTCTGAAGAACTGCCCGAAGTCACTTCTGAAAAGCAGGGATCTTTTTGTACAAAGAGAGAAATCAAACTATTTGCAGTTTAAACTCTAACAGTTACAAGCCAAACTAGTTACGAAGGATGCAAACACCTGCAGCACTTTTAATTAATCTTTGTCTGGGTCAGTTTGTATTTCATCTCTGTACAAAATGCTGTGTCCCACTTGCAGTAAGGAATCTTTGGGGTTTTTTGCACAGATTTTTTGATGTAACTTTTATTGTTTATCTATGGAACTTTAGGGAACAGGAAATTTTTATTATTTATTTTTCCCTTGAAGTGTTATCTTACTACCTTGTATTGAGAATACTTCCAAATCATGCATATCACCTGAGAACGGAATTAATAATTATGTGATCTGATGTTGACGAAAGCAACGTTAAGCTCTACCAGGCTGTAGAACTGGGAGAGTTGGGTTAGCAGGTCCAGAGCGGTAAACTTGCTTTCCTCCACCCTGTTTCTCAAGCTGACCTCCAAAGGGTCTGACCAAGCAGCTGAGAACCAAGCAAAATGCCTGTGCAGTTGAATGGGAGCTTTGCTCAGGCAAGAACTGCAAGAGCAAGCGGCTGAAATGCCGCAGGCCAGTGTTGCCTGTGAGGCAGAGAGATGTCCAGCTGTAGCAGGGGCTGGACACTAACACTGCAGTTACGGTGCTGCCCTGAAGGGAGATGGTTAGGGCTACATGTGCCCCGGAGGTCACATGCTGCAGTTGTCTTCGGTGTTCTCACATACCTATGCTTCATAACTCTGCCATATCCTATATATCATACATTATGCAGTAGCTTGTCTGTACGGTGTTTCTCCTTGTGTCGAAAGAGTCAGCCCCTAGCAATTTACGGTAAGCAACACCCAAGGAGGAACTCTCCAAGTGGGATTTTAAGTGTGGAATGATGCTGGGAGCCTTTACTCTCTGTTGTTACCACAGGTTGTGCGTGGATGCGTTGCTACTCGCCCAAGTGTTTTGATGGGTTTGTTGCAAAGCAATAGCAGGGCACGTGTAGGGTTGCGTGGTACTTCACATCATGGAGGCGCACAGGATGAGGTGGGCGGGCTGGTTTCAAAGTGTTTACCAAACGCTGGTTAGCCTCAAGCAAGGCAAAGTGTGTCAGATCCTTCCCTGGCTAACTCCTCTCACCTTCCCCTCATCCTTGGACCACAGAGACAATTTTGTTGCTAGCTGAGCTCTGTAACCCTAAGGATGCTCCCCCCTCTGAGCACCTGCATCCCCTGTTCCCTCTGTTCTCCCATGTGCTGAGGCATCACTTCGGGCACCCTGTATGGGGACGGTAGCAGCAACAACAGCATTTTCTGCCCCCAAGCCTTGAACATCCGGCAAGGACCAGAGCCACGGAGCAGAGGGTGTCCCAGGTTCACAGCTGGGCAGCGAGCTGTGCTCACACCGCTCTTCAGGATGCGCAGAGCCTGTCTGACTGATCACGTGCTGCACTCGAGTATTGTTGTTCTCCTGCCCAAAACCTCACTAATTTTCCTGGCAGCCTGGCTGCATCTTTGGCCAGGAGCACAGCAGATACCAGCAGCAATGAATCTGTCTCTGAATATGTATGGAATTTGATCAACGCACCCATTCGTAGCACATCCCTGCCCTGAGGTTTGGCTTCACCTTTTTTTTTTTTTTTTTAACTTCCACAGCTAGCAGTATCTGAACAGTTTGAGTTTGCTGATTTCCTGCCATTGTTGGGTTTTTTTTCCTATTAAAGCAAGCTTAGGTTCTTCAACACACTCAGCAAGAAAAATTTCTAGATTCCCTGGAAGAACAGAGCTTTCCCAAACTCTTTTCTCAAGCTCTGATCACCGATGGGGTTGGGTTTCTATTTTATGACCCGGCAGAGGCGGCCTGCGGGCCATGGCAGTGGCACCGTGGTGCTCTAAGCAGCGCTGGTGTGCGGGGCTGCCCGGTGCAGGACCGGTGCCTGCAGCGCTAGCGCAGCCGGCGTGCCGTGTCCTCTGCTGCTCTTGAATTCTCCGCAAGAAGTTAGCTGCCATGCTGCAGCAGCTGCTTATTTGTATTGACTGCTTTCACGTGGTGTTATCTCATCTCCTTCACTGCAAATTTTTATCCCAGCGTGGAGTATGGCTAAAATCTTGAAAGCTGTAGTGATTTAATTACAGCTGTATGCACAGTAAATGAGAGCGTGCTCTTGGTCACAACCCCTGCAGTTGGGATGATAACAGAATTTCCATCACCCCCTTCTTTGCAGTCTCAGGAAAGTCTGAATAAAATTTTTCACTCTTTGAATAGATGTGGAGTGAGGTTTTTGGCAGGGGGGAAGTCTCTGCAGATCGCATTCTTAGCTCTGAAAGCTACTGTCATCAGACTAAGAAATAGCTTCTAAAAACTAAAGTGATCAATATACTGTGGCATAATTTCACTCTTCGTGGAACAGCTACATGAAATACTGCATCTAATTGGCCCCTTGAAAACCGGTATTATACATTCATGTCTAGGCTGTAATCAAGCCACATCTTCAGGTAACATGTTATGACTTTAAAGGCTCAATCCAGTTGTCAAATAGCTGGCGAACATGCTATGATTAAGAAACAAAACACATTTATTTACTTTCATCTGAACATCTCCACTTTCTCTGCTGCTGGTGTCACGCGCTGAAGAAACTCAAACTCAAATATGAATTCAACCCTCCAAATTTTAGGGTTAAAAGATGTTTTCAGGCAGCTACAAGCTTCTGTAAAGCGGTCTGCATTCAGCCTTTGGCTTTCTAGTGTGACAAGAGTTAGGGACGTGGCAACAGCCGCCTGCGGGTGTGCCAGCCTCTCAGGTGCCAGCCTGGTGACCCACGCATGGTGCCGGTGACACAGCACCTCATGTCACCTGGGGAGGTCCTCAGTGCCCGGCTCTGCCTTGTTTGGCTACTGAGGTCTGCCCTTCAGCGCTCTGCCCCTGAAGCGATCCATTCGTTATCAGAACACGGGCTGTTATTTTTGGGGCGGGAATATGGCAGCACTAAATATTTTTTCATTAAACTGAACAGACGAGACTCAAAAGATACATTAGGAGCCAAAAAGGGCATTACCATTTTTTAGCCAATTTTGTTATCATTGCCCTAAAAGTATGAGGAGATCCATTATAGAATATAGTTTAAAACTGTGCCAGCAGAATAATTTAGACATTATCCAAAATTAACAAATCCCAGCCATTATTTCTCCCACAGGTTAGATGGTATAATTTTCTTTTCTTTTCCAGCATGCCTAGCTAGCACCTTTTTTTATAAACTCTGCTGCTGAGGAAACTCTTGAAACACTTTTGTTGTTTTTAAATGGAATTTTAGAAGCAATTGTCAAGGCACAATGAACGCATATAACATTGTGGGGGTATGGTGCACTTTCGTTGGACAGCTAGGAGCCGCTGCTTGTTTTTCCCAAACCACCACAAATTCTGCGTCCCTGTCATGCAGTCATGCCCACGAGCACCGTAGCTGCCAGGAGCCTGCCTGCTCACCTCAGTGGGGTCTCTCGGGTGCCTCAGCGTTTGCAGGATTTGGGCCGTGGCAAGCAATGGGCTGGCAGAGGGAGAGCACCTGGCAGATGTCATCATCAGTTTGGTTTAGATAATTTTGGCTATGTTGCTGCTAATATTATCTGTGAGTGGTGCCCGCCATGTGCTTTTCAAACATCTGGTGGCCGTGTGTCCTCCCAGCTGTGCACAGGCAGCTGCCACGCAGGTCAGTGGGCACGGCGGGCACAGAGAGGGGCTAGGGTATGGTCTGGTCCACATGGCACCATGTTAGCAACGAGGAGGGGAGATGAGCTCCTTTGAAAAGCTGTCTTGACATGATGATACTCCTGATGCTACTTGTGCTGTTCCCAGCCCTGTGCTAAAATTTTCAGTTAGCTAGGTTGAGTGTTACTCCCCTCCTGCAAAACAGAAAAGGTTAATCTCAAACTTCATTTCAACTCCAGCCTCAAAGTATTATCTTCTGCCAGCATGCAAATGACCAGTGCATTGTTTCTTGTCACGGTACTGAAAGGGCAGGAACAGGGTAAACTGAAATTTGGTTTCTAATTTCCAAAATGTTTTCCCCTCTATTTACCCTATTTTGACAAGGGGTGGTTTATGTCAGCTGAAAGGAGTCTGAAGACACATCAGCATCTTCTTTTTTTCTGTACAACCAACAATGTTGGCAAGTCAATTTATGAAGGCTAAATTATAAGCAATAGACAGACAAGAGATGGCAAAGTCTTTATTAGATAAAATAGGCAATGCAGGGTATAACTCTCTGTCTGAGAAGTTATCTGATGCCAGACTGACAGTATTCTTGCCCAGCGGAAATTATCAGTCTTTGGAAGGGGGATGTAGTGAAACACATTAAAAATGGCAGCACAGAAGACGTCTATCTGCTCCTCAGCTATCACAGGTAGCTACACCCCACTGCGTGACAACTGTGGGGAAACCCACCCGGCGCTGAAGATGTGCCAGCCTCTGGGACAGGTCACAGAGCATGCCGGATGACAGTGCCACATCTGGTACAGGTGGATGTGACTAATCACAGAAATAGGTATGCAGGGTGGCGCTGGCATAATTTGTTTTCAAAACTCTCAGAGGTCACTGAGTGTACATATACAATTTTATCCAATTAACTAAAATTATGTTGCGTGGCGTGTGGGCTTGTGAGGCTCTGTGGGTAAAGACTGGAGTGATCCCCCTAGTTCAGCAGGCTATTAGGGTTTGAAGCCCTGATTCAGCAAGGTACTTCAACACATGCATAAATTTAAGCATTTGAGAAGTCCTGTTGTTGACACTGGGACTACTTAGGTGCCTCAAGCTGAATAACTGCTTAAATGTTTTGCTGAATATGACAACGTTGAATAAACGTGGTACAGGTCTAGGGCTTTTAAATGTCATGTCAGGCACAACAAACACCGCTAACGAACACCGAGTTCCTGTCAGAAGGGTACCGTGCTTCTCCAGGGCGAGGGAAGTCTTGAAGTTGTGCTGCTGTGTGAGAGCCGAGTCAGAACTGACTGTAATTGACTGCATGCTTACCTTCCCTTGCTGGAGAGACCGTCTCTCATCTCTTATTTGGTAGCAGTTTTGTATTACTTCTCCTTATTAGGGATAAAAAAATATGACTCGCAATCTAAGCTGAAATTCTTGTGATTCTTGTGCAGTTTCATTCAAATTAGGGGCCGTCAGCATGTCCAAGACATATTGATCTGCCGAGGAACCTCAAAGGCTGCAGAATCCAATGACAATTCATTTTTTTGTTTCAACAGATTGAGTCAGAAGCCAGGGAGGGGCAGGGGAGGGACATTTTCGTGGTTGATATCGCATTAATGAATCCAGCCCTTTGTTCAGCTGGGGGCTGCATGCTGACAAATGTGCTATTTCCTGAAAGCCATAACATCTTTGTGCTGTGTCCAGGTGCAGGAAGTAGGCCACAGACTGGGGCAGCCTGTTTCTAAAAAAGGATTTTTTAGAAAACCATTTTAAGATTAAGAAAGCAACCCAAAATCTCGAGACATGCTTAAGATCAAAAGGACTCCAGCTCAAGAAAATATCAGAGCCTCTTTTCATCCCAAGGCGAGCCATCTTTCTCCACTAACAAAGCCTGGTTGGATCGGTTATTATCTCTCCTTTTCCATAGGCACTGCCTTGTTTTTTCTTTCTGAAGTCTTCTTTATGGCCATTAAGTCTACTGCAAGCTACGGATTAGGTAATCATGTGTGTATTGCGATACTGTGTCAGCCTGCTACTCGACTGTGACTGACAGAGGCCAGTTTCCTGGCACTGGCAATTAGTCAAGAATTGTAATACTCTGGATGCTGAGTTCTCAGATACTGTGGCATCAGATCATTTTACCCTTGAATTGTCTCAAGACCCAAACTAACACCCAGTCAGCCTATCAGTTTCATACAGCAGTTCCCAGCTTCAAAATCAATAGGAGGTAAGTGGAGGGCGACAGGGTCCCATGGGATTTGAAAACTTAGTATCGAAGCGTAGTGTGCACCTCATAGCAGAAAAACATGGGTCTCGGCTTGCGATAAAAATCACTATTTCAGTGTGGTGTTAGAGCTCAAAAATTGAAGGAAAAATGCTCCCGATTGACCTATTCATTTTTTCAGTGAATGATAAAAAATATTTTGGAGCTTTTCAAATAAGAATAGAAGACGTTAGAAACAAGAGACTAGATCACGAGTTTCAGACGTTAGCTCAGACACTGCTCATGAAACCCCAAAGGAAAGATACCCTTCCCTGTTCGCCTTAGTCTGCTCATCCCTGCTGCAGAAAGCCATTTGTCAGACTGTCTGCCCGATTCAAACCCCACGAGCGCTATCCACAACAGCTGATGGAGTACTGAGTGATGTCTGAGCTCTCCAGCACCTGGACCAACAAGTGAGTGTCTTAATTACTGACGTATGAAGTTCTCTTTCTCTAGTTCAGTGGGTGTTCAAGCCTCTCTTTCTACTGAGTGCAATAGCTCTGCCCAGACATGGAGAGCACACCCCTCTGGATGGACGTCTTGTGAGCCTGCTGGCTGGGAGCTGCTCCTGGCAGAGAGAAGAGCCTGGTTATAATCTTTGTTCCAAAATAAGCAGATAAGGCTTGTGTACCTAAGCTTTTCGCACTCTGGGATTGTGTTTTATCCTTTGAGCCATGGTGGACCAAAGGCCACTCCCCAGACAACAGCAAAAATTTTGACATTTCCTCTTTTTTTTTTTTTTTTTTAATTCGGTCATGACTATTTCCCAAATTCAACTTGAAATTGAAAATGGCTTCCTTTGATCTGCAACTCCATTCTTCCGCACATACACTGTCTTTGTAGAGAAAAAAAAAACAGGCTTATGGAGAAGTATTTGATATGTTTTTACAGGTGTACCTATTACAGGACCAATTCACAGCCCAAGTAGGGCCCAGAACTTGACAGAAAGTCTGCTACCAAATTACATGGGCCTTGGACAAGCCGTGGAATTCCCTGCAGATAGTATATAAGAGGATATCAGAAATAAAATGTAGCCAAAGTTAAGTCATTGCAAATGACCTAAAACCAAATGTGTTCTTGTGTTTCACCACACTACTGTTTTGCAGCTTGGTTTCTGACCAGCCCTCGGGGAAGACACGCTGTGTTAGGTGCCAGGAGGAGCTGGGCGCTATCTGCACTGCCAATCCGGACGTGCTGGGCGGTGTTGAACTAGTTATTTAGCTCACGGCTTGCTCTGACAGTTGCAACTCTGTTAAATACCTTCTCTGGAGGAAACCATGTATTCAGTCCTCGTGTTCTCAGCAAGCCAGGATGCGGCCACGAAGCACATACCGGGGACAGGACGGTGTCTCACAGCAGTCAGTGGTGCAGAGCTGGCGAGGAAGGGCTGAGAGCCGCCCTCTGCCGAGGGGGAGGCTGCCCTCCTGCTCTGCTCCCGGGGCCCCCATGAGCCACCCTTTGCTAGGGGGACGGAAGGCAATCAGCTGGCTGGATGCTTCCGCCAGGCAGGAATTTTGGTGACCCTAGCTGTAGTTTAAAACCTTCAGGGTTTGGGGTGGGTTTTGCAGTAGGGTTTTTTTGTTTGTTTGTTTGTTTGGGTTCTTTTTCTTTTCTTTTCTTTTCTTTTCTTTTCTTTTCTTTTCTTTTCTTTTCTTTTCTTTTCTTTTCTTTTCTTTTCTTTTCTTTTCTTTTCTTTTCTTTTCTTTTCTTTTCTTTTCTTTTCTTTTCTCTTTTTTTTCTTTTTTTCTTTTTTTTTTTACTTTGTTTGTTTAAATTTTAGTGGAGTCTACAGCTGCTCTTGGACTTTGCTCCTCTGCCTTTCAGCTGCATATCACAAAGCTCTCTACAACACTAATTACTTGAGAAGCTGACAGGCAATCCTCTACGACTCCTGTTGTACTGGGTTTTGAAGTAGCTGCCCACAGCTTTCTACCATGGCAGTAAATTTAATACTTTGGCTCTTTCATGGAAGGAGTTGAGTTGTGTCTGCTGGCCTTGAATTCTCTGAGAGCAACTGTGAGAGGGGTAGGGACAGCTGGGAATAGTTTCCAGTCCTGAGCAAGATTCTCCAGAGTTCATCTGTCAGTGACCAGGGTGAGTCTCACAGCACCCTTGGGGTCTACAGGGGGAATCGCTTTTCTGGTTTTACAAAAGGGAACTTTGCAGTAGAAGGGGCCAGCATCACAACCAGGACCAGGATCTGCAGTGCCCTGCTCCAGTTCCTGTCCCACCTCTGCTAGTGAGGGGCCATCTCAGGAGAAGAGCTGAGCACTTGCAGCGTGCCTGGAAATCCCCAGGCATTTCACGTGTTGGCTGTACGTCAGGACTTAGGTCTATACAAAAACAGGATTCCCTTATAAAAGATGGAGGCCTCCAATACTTCAGAATCTTGTCCCTATTTGATCTCTGCTTATTTGTCTAGTTGTTCTAGATTTTATTTTATTTTTTCACAAAAATGAGACTTCCGGATTTTGGACATTGTGCTAGCACAAAAATCACTGCCTTTGCTAAGCTAAAGCATTCCTCTAGATCTCGTGCTGAATCTCTCATTCTGCTTGTCATCAACTGTGTCATTCCTGAGGGATCCTCCCAGGAAAGTCCATTAAAAAAAAAAAAAAAAAGAAAAAAAAAACAGCTACTGAGCACCTTCTTGAAGGTTTACTTGTTACTGTGCATTCTACCTGAATTGCTTAGCAGCACCTATTTCTCTCCATTCAGCAAAGACTGCTAGGAAATATTACATGTGAGCTCAAGGGATTTGCAGCTGTTGTGTCACGAGCCCATTTCACTCGGTGCATGGGTGTATTGGGTTTACGTGGTACAGGTTTGGTAGCAGGGAAGCCACAGGAGTGGCTTCTGTGAGAAGATTCCAGAAGCTGCCCCATGTCAGATAAGAGTCGGCTCCAAAAGGGACCTGCTGCTGGCCAGACCTGAACCAATGAGCAATGTTTGTGCCTCTGTGAGAGCAGATTTAAGAAAGGGAAAAAAACTGCTGCGCAACAGCAGCTGGGAGAGACGGGAGTGAGGAACAGCCCTGCAGACACCAAGGTCAGTGAAGAAGGAGGGCAGGAGGTGCTCCAGGCGCCGGAGCAGAAGTTCCCCTGCGGCCCGTGGTGAGGCCCATGGTGGAGCAGGCTGTCCCCCTGCAGCCCATGGGGTGCCACATGGAGCAGATCTCCACGCTGCAGCCCGTGGAGGAGCCCACGGAGGAGCAGGTGGATGTGGCCTGAAGGAGGCTGCAGCCCATGGAGAGCCCCCCAGGAGCAGGCTCCGGGCCGGAGCTGCAGCCCGTGGAGAGGAGCCCACGCAGGAGCAGGTGATCCGGTGGGAGCTGCCACCCGTGGGGGACCCGTGCTGGAGCAGTTTGCTCCTGAAGGATGGACCCCGTGGTACGCAGCCACATTGGAGCAGCTCTTGAAGAGCTGCAGCCTGTGGGAAGCCCACGCAGGATCCGTTCGGGAAGGACAGCATCCCGTGGGAGGGACCCCACGCTGGAGCAGGGGCAGAGAGTGACCACGAAGGAGCGGCGGAGACGCAGTGATATGGGCTGAATGCAGCCCCCATTCCCCGTTCCCCTGTGTCGCTCGGGGGGAGGAGGTAGAAGAGGGTGGATGGGGGGAAGGTGTCTGTAGTTTGCTTTTAGTTTCTCACTGCTCTAGTCTGCTAGTGATAGTAATAAATTATATTAATCTCCCTATGTTGAGTCTGTTTTGCCTGTGACAGTAATTGGTGAGCAGCCTCCTTGTCCTTATCTCAACCCTTGAGCCCTTGTCCATCGTATTTTCTCCCCCTGTTCCTTTGAGGAGCGGGAGTGAGAGCGGTTGTGGTGGAGTTCAGCTGTTTAGCTGGGTGAAACCACCACAACGGGGAACCCTGAGGGCAGAACAAGGGTCATTTGTCCATTTGACCAAGTCTATTTCCCCTTCCTTAATATCCAAGGCTTTGTAATTTTATTCCCCTTCTCTTCCATGGAAAACCATGGTGTTTTTTCCAGTGTGAGGATACTGTCACAAATACTAATAGTAACTCATTCACACACCTCTCCCGTCTCAAATCCTTCTTGTGTCCTTCAAGGACAAAAAGAACTGAGCCAAGATGGAGACCAGCAACATGCAGGCACCTGAATAAATTTGGAGCAGTCTTTGTCGTTTCAGTGGTCTTGAACACATACACTCCTGAGGTACTGTAGGAGTTAAATATTGAAGTTAGTATCTTACAGGACAGCCTGCTACAGTGGGAGAAGATGCTGTGCTATGCATGCAGTTACCATTAGATGTCTCTAGTCCCTTGGTCTTGGAAGAGGAGGCAGTCAAGCGTGACAGTCGGTAGTTGGTAGCGTTAGATGGAATTGGAAAGTGGTCATTAATCCTGTTAGTTAGCAAGTAGGGGCTGATACAAAGTGTCCAACTGCTTGGGAAGGAGCTCTTGGACTGCAAACTCAATCTTTTGTAAATCAAGGTCCTCTCTGACCTCTGATGGACCCGGACTTTCTTAAGGAAGTGGTCTGGTGGAAACAGAGGCACTGGTTGAAAGCAAGCTGAGCTCAGGATGCTCTGCATGTTATAAACACGGCCCTACAGAATTAGCTTCTTAATTGTTGAGGAGACTGAAGTTGTTTTCCTCAGTTTAGTTTGCTTATTTAAAAAACAAAATAGATTTTCCATGTCTCTCCTCACAGTATGTTTAACAGGGATTTTTCAAAACAGTAAGACTCACAGTTTCAAAAAGATTTACCAAGCAAAACTAAGCTAAGCAAAGCCAAGCCAAGCTTCTGTTAAGTTATTTGGGGCTGGATTAGATCTTTAATATGGATCAGTTTGCCATTTCCATTCTCTACATGAATAAACCAGCCCAGAGCAAAGTTAAATGTCTTGCCATGGCCACCAAGCAAGTTAATGGCAGAGCTGGAATTTGACTAAATGCTCAGTCTGGTCGGTTTGTCTCTTTCTAATACTTTCATGCAGCTGATCACAGAAGAGAATGACATATCTGTTCTTTGCTGTGGGCTTGCTGAAGGTAATTAAGAATGGAAATCGGTGTTGAGATGAATGAAGGTCTCAAAGGTAAAGGCACATGGATAGGAAAAACTGCAAAGTACTAATTACATTAATTGTGATCAATTAGAGGAAACTCTCCCCGCTCCTTCTTCTTTGAGCAAAAGAATTTTGGAGAACTCGTGAACCATGTCTGGTGCAGCAGAACCTCATGAGAGTCATGGAAGAGTCAAAGCAGCAAAACCAGACCCACGGTAGACATAGGAATGACTCTACCACCTCAAACCAGAAATCTGTTGCCCTCAGAGTGCCCAAAATTGGAGGTCTGGGCATGGGTGTAGGAGCATGGCAAAGGTCCCTCCCTTCCCGGAGCGCTCTCCTCCATCTCAGTATGCCGCGGGCACCTGGCTATACCTGGGCAAAGGAAACGCTCCCACCAGCACTGCCCCTGGGCACTCATACTGCACGTGCTTCAACCACTGCCGTGGGCCTCCCAGCCCTTACTGACACGGCCATGGCAGGCGCTGGCAGCCCTGGTAAGGACAGATCCCTCGCGTATGTGGCACTGGGCAGGATCAGGCCTGTCATGATGTGGTTGGCCGTGTCGGACTTTAAGTCAGTAGCCATGAACAGCTGCAGGGCCACATAAATAAATAGTCATTTCAAAATTTTCCAATAGTTGCTGAACTTCTTGTAAAAAAGGCTTAACGAAGATGAATGAAACAAATTCTAAGTGTCTGAGATTTATGGTCTACGCAATGACCTTCCTTTGAAACAGTGTCAGTGTCATTCCCTTTGCTGGCTGAGTGCACACACGCACACGCACACATGCTGTCTCTGCAGCTCTCCCAGCCCGTTTCTTTCCTTATTTATTTTTTCTCCACCCTGATTTATACGGACATGCCCTATCTTCATGTCTCGGGTAGCACACAGGGCTTTCAGTAAACATACACAAAGTCGTTCCTTTTTTTCCCAGAGTCAAAAGGAAAAGGTTCCTCCCCACGACATAAACAACCCACCCACCCATTCCCTCAAGCAAACACATAGGGGAAGAGGCGACAGGCTTCGCACTGTGCCCTGTAGGTCTACAGGCTGCCTTCTTCTGCAGTGGAGAACGCCATTGGTGAGGGCCATCTCCTGAGAGTGCCTTGCTATGGATGGTCAGGTCTGGGGCTCTCAGACCCAGCAGCACCCAGTGCCTGGCTTCTCCCTCACCCCCATGCCAAAGGCAATTTTTGCCAGGGCGAAATAATGCCGAAGGAGCCAGGCATTACAGACTGCCCTCCATGGCCTGTAGAAGCCGATCCAGTTCCTGTTCAACCGGTACCAAGTGTTTTCTATGGCTGATGGCTGAAATGTCTTTTAAACCAATAGTGTGGCATGGTTTTGATTTTAAAAAAAAAAAA
>VXAL01009920.1:357743-379475 GCA_013399475.1 Chauna torquata
AAAAAAAAAAAAAAAAAATTGACCTAGGGGCCTTGAAACTTGCCCATTCTGCTTTACAACCTGACCCCAAGACCATTAAAGTCAGCTTAAAGTCCCCCTTTGATTTCATCGAACCTTAGATTGGCCCTTGGCAAATGTTTCAATTAATCTTTGCCAGGTTTCATGTTTGTAATGAAATCTAAATTCATGTTAGCTTTGTGTGCTTCTCATTTTTATCACAAATGTTCTTCATGGCCCTTGTTTCCAATAAAGAAATGTGCCCAAGCCCTACAGAATCAGTAGAGCCTTAGGTAGAAAGTAAATCCATGGCCGTACGGGACCTATATTTTTAAAGGATGCCACAGTAATGTTAAAGCCATGGTGGCTATTCATCAGAAGGTCCCCAGATCACTTTTCACCACAGGATTGTCCACTTACCCCTTTACTCTCTGTACAGGAACATTCCTGATACTGGGGAGCAGCACTGGGCTCGGTGGCTTGGTTACCTGAGAAGGGAGGAAAAATAGAAAAAGAATTGCACTGCAGTAAGAAAAGTCAAAATACAGTCAGTGACGCACTCATCCAGGCTCAGCCACAGAAAAAAAAGCCACAGGAGAACCAGTTGCCACCAGTCAACTGGTAGCAGACAACCATCTACATGACTACCCCTAGGCTGCAGTAAATGTGATATTGCTCATATCGGCACAGACCTCTCTCCTCTTCCGCTGAGGACACAGAGAGCTCGAATTATCCCACATATGCCGCAGCAAGAATCTTCAGGGACAGTTGCCATGGTTCAGCAGACACCTGATAATTTGTTACCCAGCAGTAAGTTCTTTGTGTGTTCAAACCCACGATCTCCCTTGGGACTGAAAGGTGCTCTGCAGTGTTTTGGAGTGTGCCAGGCTTTCAGCCTAGCACTTAGATGCTCTTTACCTCTTTATAATGCCTTTTTATTGTTATTTATTTTTAAGAATACAGCCATAATCGCAGTTCCTGCTATTTTCTATTAATTGGGATTTCTTGCTCTTCACCTGATGGCTGGAGTGATTATTTCAGAACATCCTCAGTGCTTGTCCTGCTCTTCGCTCCAGTTTAAGAACTGCTGTTTTTGGGGCTGCTCATTTCTGGAATGGTTCTGTGTTTGGTGGTATCAAATAAATCACTCCCAGATGGGCTGTGAAAACTCTTCCTTCAAAACATTGATATCAATCAGGCTCCATCCCTTATCTTTCGTATTGCAGCTGCTTGTCTCCCTCATCCCACCAGAAATGTTTAAAACTTAACCAGAGCCAAGAGAGCTTAAATTAGCTTTCAAGGACACAAGCTCTGCATCATATTCACTCCCATTCAATTTTGTTTACGTTCTCAACAGTGTTGGCTCGATGATATCCCTGTATTCCCATCCAGTGCTTACTCAAGATCAATCTGCAAAGCACGTCTTCTGATGGCAACGTGGGTTTTCCCTTTGTAGCCCCCAAAGGGCCATGATGTGAAGGTGATAACAGGCTTTGGCGCCTTCTAGAGTAAAACCTTGTGCAGGCAGAAGCGAGGGTACATGTCAGCCTCTCAGCGTATCTGAGCGGGAAGGCAGGTTGGATAGCATATAGCATATGGGAGACCTGGAAAAGTTGATTTAGTGCAAGTCTGTAGCTTCCCCGGCAACCAGCAGCAGTGTCAGGTCCTTGGGGTGCGCTCTGCCAAGGAAACTTCTGCTGACACGATTCTCAGACCTCGTTACCACATGGGAGTCTTCTGGGGGATAAAGCAGTGCGGCACGCCAGTTGACATCATCTTCCTTCTGGTTTTGTCATTTCAGCCCTGTGTGGTTTTACACAGAATTAACAGTATGTGCTAATAATTAAAGGGCAGTGGTCTGCATGTTGTGCAGGATGACTGAATGCATTGGAGTTCCTTGCTGAGCTGCAGTTTGGGTGCCTTTCTTTATCTGAAAGTCTACTGCATATCCTGAATTAACAGAGATACAGTTGAATAAAAATACCTTTCAGTCAGGGTTTAAGGCCCCATTTCTTGAGGAGATAGACAAATGTGTACTAAAAAGCCAAGTCTTATCCCAGAGTACATACTATCCTGGCTACTAACACATTGTAAAAGATAGATTTAACAAATGTGTGGGTTCTTTATGAACTCCAAAATGTTACGTGATGTTGTGTTGTGCTGTGTTGTGTTGTGCTGGAGAAGTTCTTTCGAGACTAGAACGGGCTTAATATAAGGCAGATCCTTATATCTGACTCAGGGTGGTTAAAACAACACCAAAAAGCCCTCTAAAGCAATAGTTAGAAGGACAAGCAGGGGCAAAGAGTAAAAGCAAATGCAAACTATACAGAGCCTTGAAAAATACAAGAAAGCAGAAAGCCTATAAATACTTCCGTAAACAAAGCAAGCCACCGCCCTCATTTAATTAGCAATTTTTATTAACAGTGGTTTGTTGACTAGTGTAGTGTTTACATAGGGCCTGCATAAAACACAATACAATCAGGAGATAGTCGCTTTTTAATCCCCCCCTATTGCCAGTGTGGAAATGAAAGTGCTAACCCAGTCTGTTGTGTCTGTCAATAGCCCAGAGGCACAGAGATCACCAGTCTTTGTATTTTCTTTGGGGGACAGGTTGGAGGGGGGTATACCCAGGGACCCAGCTGAGCTCCAGGTTGCAGGCAGGCAGGAGGTGCGATGACTTCAGGCTGACGCCGTTTCACCTGTTGCATGTGGATTCATAAGAACGCGGCCAGCAAAGCGACTCCTGGTTCCCAGATCCATCTCTTCCTGCTGGTGGCATAGCAGGATGGGAGCCCGAGGTCACAAATTTTATTTTCTATATTTTAACTCAAAACCCACTAGTTAGAAAGCGAAAATGTAGATTTCCGTTCCAGCAAAGCAAGTCTGCTGGTGACTTTGGCTGGGTGGGAGGTAGGGGTCGGGATCCACCTCACCACTTCATTTACAGTGGTGACTACTGCAGTTATCCTCCTTGCGCTCTCTATTGGTAAAATAGGAAACGAGACGGTCCATGATTTTTTTCTTCACAGAGGTGAGGTCCTCTCTGGAATTCAGAAAGCTGGAAAATGTTGCTGTGTGCCCCATTTCTCCTTGTCTTACCCTGGGGCCAGCAGGGGTTGAGCCAGACCCAGAAATGACTTTGAATGGTCAAAACGCAGCGTTAGAGGGGGCTGGTTAAAGCGATGCTGGGGGATCAGTGTGCGGCTGAGGCTCGCTGGTCCCCATCCATGCTGCCTTGGTGCCTGCCCAGAAGGGCCCGTGCTGCCGGTGCATCGCTGCTGGATCCTCAGCCTGCTGTGTGGGCTGGGGGTACTTGTGCAGGAAGGCTGCGTGGCAGCAACGCCACCCGTTGAGGCTGCGTTACATCCGACACGTGGTTAGAGCCAGATACTTCTAAGTGTGGCTGCACAGCAGCTCCTGGCCTCGCCTCAGGCCATGCGCTTGAGGGTGATGCAGCCCTGGAGCAGCGCTCCCGTGCCACCCCGCAGCGCTGGTTGATGCAGGCATCTTTCCCCTTCCTCAGAAGCACAGCTAACAACTTCAGCCCACTGCAGTGGGCAGTAAAAAACGGAACTTTTCTTCCAGTTTCCTCAAAAGTGAAGGAGAATGAGCTACGACGTGCCACCGAAGCAGGCATTGGGTCCCCAGCTTGGTGCTTCTGCAGCTGTGCTTTGTGTAATCCACTGGCTGGTGGCATCAATGGCCTTTATCTGCAGGAGTATGGAGAGGGGGGATAAGTCACAAGTGGCTTTAGTGAGTGAACATAAATATAGCGGGACACCCGCAATCATGTAATTATCTGTCCTATCTGTCCATCTGCCATACACGCATGTTCCTGATTATGCACACACACACGTAACACGTCTGCAGTACGTATATCTACTTGCAAAACACTTAACAAATCATCCACAGGCTGGAGGCTTTATCCTACTTGTCAGGACTACTCACACCGCCATTTCCGTTACAACTATTCTTTTCCAGCGCTCCTAACTTTCTTCGGCATGGCACTTTTATTCTGGCGTTTAAACGCTGTGTGTTCAACACAAAGTTGGAAAGGAAAATATGAAGAGATCTTGTTCCATCACTTTCAGGTTCAGTAAAAACAAAAAATTACTTTCCCCACATTTTTGTGTTAATAGCAAACTCCTCTGCGGAGCCTGGCTGATGATGAGACAATTTACCTGGGAGGCATCACAATTCTCTCAGCAAAACAAAGCAGGAAGCTTCTGTAACTCTCTCTGGTCCTCACTGCCTCAGGAGAAGGGAAGGGGGAAAAAAAGCAAAGAAGACTGTTTCCTTAACGGGGAAAGGAGGAGGGAAAAAAAAAGTAAGCAGAATAAAATGAAAAAAACACTTTACATTAGGTCTGTCAGCAGTGTTTCTAAGTAGTCTCTCCAAGCTTGAAGCTTTTTCCCTCCTTCTTTTTAACAATAGCAACAATTTAAAAAAAAAAAAAATTGGGAAGGGATTTTGTCTTGTTCTGTGACAGGCTGCCAGGCGAGCAGGAGCGCTGCCAGGGGGACAGTGACACGTCCCCAGGCCACTGCCCGCCGGCTGGCACCCCATGGCAGCGTTGAGCTGCTTCCGCAGCAACTTTCCCCAAGGAACGAAGGGGGTGTTTGCCCCTCTGCTCCGCCTCTGGCATAAGCAAACAAGCAGCAAAATGAAGGCACTAAATTGAGGTTTTGAGGTGGCACAGTTTTAAAAGGTTAGGCTGTACGTGAAAGGAAAGAAGCGTCCACTTGGATGTTGCATTTCTTTTCTGCTTCTGATACCAACAGAAGTGTGTGGAAGTAGGGGTGCTCTTAAAGGACAAGAGGAACCGTGGGGTGCTGCTTTCTGGCCTCCCGCCTTGTGCAGGGGCTCAGACAGACGGTCAGACGGCTGTCTGCTCTGGAAATAGTCGGATCTAAGAGGTGTAAATGGGAAAGTGCTGCAGATGTGCCCGTGTCCAAGATAACATTGTCCCGCGAGCAGGATTCCCGCATTTCCTGGCGTACAGTTTGCAAGTGAATTGTGTGGGCCTAATGGTTCTCTTAACATGGCATTTTGTGGGGAGGGGAAGGCAAGGCAAGGCAAGGGAAAGCCAGGGAAGGCAAGTTCCTCGCGAGCATTACAGCTTGGCCATAACGCGAAGCTATTCCAGCACTCGTCAGCCTGTGTTACTCTGTGCTGTTCAGTGGATGCAGTCTAAAGGTGTGGCTGTTTCGTGTGTCTGCACTTCATGGCAGTTACCAAATAAATCTTAGAAGGCTCCAATGAAGGGCGAGAGGAGCCAGGCTTTGTTGCAAAAGGCTATGAAAGCCATCTTCTGCACGTGGTGCCAGGGAGTGGAGCGCTTCTGAAACCAACCTTGGGTGAAATGGCCCAAAACACTGGATGTTCTCTCCACACCGCTTTGAGCCCTGTGCTTATGCTGCGTTGGCTGCACGTCCTCCTGGCTGGGTTCACCCCTGCCTGTGCGGAGCACATGAAAGCCGCAAAAAGCTCTCCTTTCCTCACGCCAAGCAAAGCAGGATACTTCCCATCAGCAGCCATGACCCACCACGCTCGGAGGCACCAGCGGGCTGGCCTCTGCCATGGAGTGAAGCTGGCTACCATCGCGCTCCTCTGTGGAAGATAATCCGACCTTTTTGTTCAGTCATAGTCCCTGAAGCTCATCCTCCCTTTCCAATGGCTTGGCTCTGCTGTATATCTGAAAGCCAAACATGCAAAGAAAATACCTGCAGGGCAGGAGCTGTTGAGCCAAAGTTTGCCCAGGCTGAGAGTATTTCTGCGGGTGGGATCACTGCACGCCCCTCCTGCGCTTGTACCCCTCCCTGCGCAGCTGTGGCCAGCTGCTGTTGGAGACAAGAGGGTGGGTGAGATGGACCTCTGAGCTGACCCTGCACAGCAGGTCGTATTCGCTGACATCCTGTCTCTAAAACCTAGTCCTTCTCTGTTTATGTCGGCACACGAGGGGCCCGCCTGGTTCTGTGTAACTGCACTGGACAGCCGTGAGACGTCCTGGGCTCCTACCTGTGCGAAACCACAGTGGGCAACCCGCTCTAGGTGACCCTGCTTGAGCAGGGGGGTTGGACCAGATGACCTCCAGAGCTCCCTTCCCACCCCAACCGTGCTGTGGCTGTGGGATGCTACCCCTGCACCCGCACGCCCAGGAGCCTTCTGCAGGGCCGTGGCAGCAGACACTGGTGTGACCAGGAGCGGGGATTCACGCTGGGCTGCACACGCCGAAAGCAAGACTGGGGCTGCTGTTTGGAAGAGGGGGTCTGGGGGGCTTTGAGGCAGCATGATACTGGTGTAGGAAGGTACGTGAGAGCTGAAGCTGGATCAATACTGAAATCAGGCTTTGCTGGTCATTGCTGGTTTTTGAAGGATTGCCCTGATAAGAAAGGTGTTCCTGCAAGCAGGAACAGATTGGGTATTTTTTTCTTTTAAATTATTGGGCTTTCCTAGCTGGAACATATACGTCAGGCTCTCTGTGGTGTAAATTAGTCTCAGGTGATGATTTAGACTGGTGATGGTCCCTCCACACATCCTTTTGTTCCTTACTAACTTGTTTATGGCTGGAGTTATGCTTCCCCCAGGGCTGGGGAGATCGGTTTTCATATCATTTTAGCCCTTTTCTGCCCCTCCTGAGGATCCCTACTGATGGAGAAGGCTGTGGAGGAAGTGGTTAGCCAGCTGTATGGCCTCAATGCTTATGAACACCATCCCCTAGGAATAGTTGTATTAAGTCCTCTTTGGATTTTATACTCCTGGGGATTAAAAACAATCAACAAAACAAAACAAACAAACAAAAAAACACATTTCTCTGTAGCATCAATAGTTCATCACTTCTGCGTTTGATCGCTGTATTAAGAAAAAGCCAGTGCCCAGCAGGTTTCTTTTTAGCCACCTCCAAACACGAGACATCACACGCAAGCGTGACTTCTTAATGAAAAGGCTGGTAAGTATATAATTGAGGCTGAGGCAGGACGTGCTGACAGGACAGAAAGGACAACTGAACCCTGTTATACCAGTACGCCCACATGGGTTAAGCTCTGCGTTCACCAGCCAGGCGAGGAGCTCTTGCACAGACAAGAAGAACCAGTGAACAGTTTTCTGTCTCATGTTAAGCAAAGCGCACAGAAATGAACGTATGCTGTCTTTGGCTTGTGCATTTTACGTCATCATCTATTGCATTTCCTCTCACTTCTTTCTTTGGGAAAAAAGAAAAGAAAGCAACCAAATGAGGGAAACCAAGGAACCATGGCAGAGCACTCTGCTGCACACACACTTCATACCTACCTTGGGAGAAGGCACAGAAGGGTTGGGGGCAAGGGGGTGGACGAAGGCAACACCGTGCAGTTCACTTACGGAATGTGCTGAGAGTCAGAAGCAAAAGCTTTTCAATTTTTTCTTTTGCAAGGGTATGTAAGTTTTAAAAGCTTTTGTGTGCTTCCCTCGTGCATCCCAATGGAGGGTGATAAATTGCTTGGCAAACAGTGTAATCCTGCAGCACAGCCCTCCTGCTACCGAATTCCTGCCTGACGCTGCTCCAGTTGTACTGGTAGGGATGCTGAGGCACAGAGAGGTTATCTGGTTTCTGCAAAGAGAAAGCAACTTACATTGCGAAAGACTGGAAAAAGCTGTGATTGCAGAGATCTGACTTTGATGGTCAAGAGGTTCTTGCCCAAAGACCTACATTTCTACACATTTTTTTTTATTGTCAGTATTGGAACAGCCAAAAATAGAGGCATAGGAAGATATCCACCCTGTGTACCAGGGTCATCAACACTCCCCTGCCGCCCATAACAAGCTGCGGTAGATGACCAGCAACCACAAGGGTCAATATGCCATAAAAAGAAACTGGAAAGGGCACGACTGGCGGTCTGTGTCCTTGTGATGGCAGGGAATGAGAAAAATTGTTTGAAACAGAAGTGAAGACTGCTACTACCCTATTACTCCTGGTCCAGCGAGGTCTGCATGCCATCAGCAAAGCTCTCAGGGGCATCCTGCATGGAGGTCACGGGGCATTAAACCCGAGCTTCCCCGAAGCTGTAGCAGCCCACACAACATCACACCACAAGCAAAACCAGCTGTCAGTGGCCCGGGAGACCCCAGCAGAAACCAGCTGTCTGATGTCACATGCATGCGACCGTCCCTCTGCTCCGAAAGGCTGCTTCTGGCGGCTGGGAACAGCACGGCCACAGCAATGCCCTGGCTGTGGCACGGAGCACTGGCGGGAGCCACGGCAAGCCCAGTAACAGAGCCCCTGTTTCTCCTCTCACCACACACAGGATTCCTGTCTCTGAAAGGGAGCAGGGTGAAATTAGCATCTTCTCCCTTTTTGACAGACAGGGAGGTGGGGGAGTAGAGAATGGTGCGTGGCTACAGCTGCGAGTTTTAATAGAAATCGTCTTCGGCGTGATGGCTGAAGTGTCAGATGGAGACGAGGTGGTTCTGACCTGCTGTGGCCACTGGCTGGAGGAGAGGGGGGTGAGGACCAAAGCAAAGTGAGAAGGGGCTTTGCCTCAGCACAGCCCATGAGCAAATGGGGAAAACAAACCTCTGCCTGCAACCCAGCCCCATAATGCATCGGCCCTGAGAACTCGAGTCACGAAATTTGCCCTCCTGAAATCACTACCGCAGCCTGCAGGATCAGACATGTACTTTAAGCCCATTGAATGTATCATTCAGCAATAAACTAGGTCATTTTTACCTGTCTTCTACAAGACATATTTTTTCCTTGTATGTGCTCCAAGTAGAGGCTAAAGATCCGGAAACTATAGCTACGGAGTTTTCACGTTCCCTCTCATCAGTTCAGTTAATTGCTCATTTCATTTACTAGCTGGGTTTTAACTTTCCTATGGATGACTTGGCTCTTGAAATTCCACAAGTACTGAAAGTCAGCAAATTTTGGAAAGAGTTCTCTGGAGGGAAGTCCTGGAACTCTTACAACAGGCATAACTTTCATTTGTGCAGGTTTAGTGCTCTCACAGAATAAATAAGCATTAACTATCCTCCAACCACGCCAAAATGCAGTGGTTTTGCTGCCTGCCATGTGCTGTACTAGAAGCCGAAGCATTTTACCTTGCAGGCTAATGCCTCCGTGAGCAGAAGTTGTGATCATTACTCAGCAGATACCTTCCGTTTGAAACCCCACTCCAGATCAGCTATGTCTGGATGTAATACGTGTAATACCAAGACGGTGGTATTTGCATCTAAACACTAACTTTTGTGCATGGGGAATCATGAGAGACAAAGGTAAGTTTTTCATTAACCCTTCTAGCCACTGGGTGCCACTATTGATTTGTTAGGTTAACAGGATAGCAGCAATCTTGCAACTTTACTGGGAGCAATCCAGACGTAAACCTTTTCAATGAATTGTTAATACATAGGAAGCTCACCTTCATCCTGTACAATTAATTTAAAAAGCATCCACCCTGCATGTCTTTGATTTCCCTCTATTCTAGTTTGCAGTGACTGTATTTCAGTGTCGGGGCATCATTTAAGGTGCTCATTTAGGGGCTGTGTACCCAGCTCTTGCAAAGCCCAATGAAGCAAAGCGCTCAGGCTTATGCTTACCTTTAAAACTGCTGAGTAGTCCCTTTGCAATCAGGGAAGCCACTCACATGCTTGCAGCTAAGCATATATCTGACTGCCTGCTGGATTAGCGCATAGTGACTGGAACTGAAGACGTGGTCAGCAAAGAAACTATCATCTTTGCTGCTAGTTATCTTCCCCAAATTCACCTTTTGCAATGCACACTCAATTCTGTACCCACACACAAGGTGCATATAACTATTGCTGTTAATTCCTAGCAGTTCGTGCAGAGACTGGATCAGACCCCTGGTGTTAATGTTCTGCTTTTCACCTCTGTCATCCTCATTCCACCTCTCATTCCACTTTTCACTTCAAAATACCCTTGCTTGCCTCCCACTCCCCCATCCCTATTGTTTGCTGCTCCAGGCTGGCGGGTCAGCTCAGGTAAAAGCCCGTTTCCACAGCCAGGCACACGCTGGCTGAAGTGGGGCTCACACGATTCTACGCTGCACCTGGGAACACACAGGGTGAAACAAGCCCCTGGGATCAGCTTGAACACTGGCTCTTCAGGGCGGTCTGCACTGTGTCTTCACCAGTCTGAAATTAAAGCGATACAAATTCTGCATGGGCACTGTACTAGGCTGGCTGATGTGCTGTAGATCCATACGCTGCTCAGTCTTGCAATGAAAGTGCCCAGAGGCCCCAGTTCACCTCCTTCCCCCGGTGCCTGGCACATCTGAAGTCCAGCTACGGCTCCGCGCTCCCTCCCTGCGGCTCCCCCCTCCTCGCTGCTGCTGCAGCCGCGCCGAGTGCTGCTCCCACGCTCGCATTTGTATGTCACTCACGCGGCTCTCCCCACTTAGAGCTGTCTCCTGTTTCCTGCTGCCAAGAACCGTCTCTATTTGAGACTCCCTTTCAAACCCGTGATTACCAGAAGCCTTCCTCTCATCTCATCCCTCTTCAGCTCTTCCTTACCGTTCACTTCTTGTCGCGCGCTTTATTTTTGTCTGCGAGTGCTCCGGGGCAGGGAAGCCCCACGTGTTCCTGGCGCCCTGCACAAACGGGGTGCTTCCCTCAGTGCAGAGGTGGCCTGGAGCAAGGGGTGCCTTGTGTCCTGGCGTGGGGTTGAGGCAGACCAGCCTCACAGCAGCCCGCTGTAGCTGCTACAGAGGAGCGTATCGGTGGGGAGCTGTGGACGCAGAGATTGCACGACTGACCCAAAAAGTTTAAGCCACAGTTTCATTTTCAAGTAGCTGTGTTGAGCAAGCGGGGCAAGGACACAGACTGGTAGCGTGCGTTGCTAAGGCCAAGCCCGTGTTCAGCTGCTCATGCACGGTAGGGCTCCCTTTTTAGCTAATTAAGGTTTTTCTCGCTCAGACATTTCAAAAATGGCTCTGACAGTTCCTCTGAGCCACGGGTTTCACATGAGAAAAGGGTTGTAAGAAATTACCATTTAATTAAATAAATTTATCTTTGGCTGATGACCCTTCCCCAAACTCGGAACCTCTTTGCCACCATTAGAGCCCCACATAAACTGCAGCAGTTAGCAGTCTGCTTCGGGATTACCGTGTTCCTAGCAAGAGAAATTGCTCCTGAGATCATTTAACCTCCCCGGGGAGATGACAGGAAGGAATTAATCTTCCACTGCTAATCCGCCCTGTGCTGCTGGATCAAAAATTGGCATCGATGGGGGTGCCTGCGCAGGGAAGCCTGCAGTGGCATTTACCATCCGTACGTGCTCCCTCCCACCTCCTCCCCGAGCGCGGCTGAGGAATCAGGGGGCAGCTATTTTGGGAAGCGTACGTAACGTACTATTAAATGGTTTGTGCTGCCTGGGAGGGACGTTTAGTTTTCAGCATTGCTCCACAGTCCTATCTACGCCAGCAAGGTGAATGCTACAGAAATGCTTTCACTTCGGTCCCATGAATCAGCCTCTTCTTTTAGTTTTGCTGCTATTTGCCATCTCTTTTATTTCATATTTATTTGTTTATTCTCTATTATTATATTTATAATTAATTTACATATATGACTATCTCGTGCACTGGTACATCAGCTTTTTATTCCCCAGGATGCCTGTGGGAAATAAAATGCACTAGCATAACCCCGTGTCTGTGAGATCCTTTGTATCAGAAGCAGCTCTGCAGCTGTTTTGGAAATCTCCTTCTTTTTTTTCCCTGGAGAGCACAATGCACTCGATGAACAATTCACTGCGTGTGGACAATCCTCACTGGAGAAGGGGATCCGGTTTATAAGGGCGAGGCAGGGACAGTCCTGGAGCAGGGACAGTACTGGGGGATACAGGAACCAACCATGTGGTAAGACCAGCAAGTAGGAAATGCCATTTGGAACTGGCTTGTGTAAAAAAAATTAGTTGGCTAAAGATTATTTGTACTATGTCGCCTTGCAGAATTGTATATCACAAGCCGGTGCAAAAGGGAACTTGCTCATGTGCCGCCTGTGAGCAAGGAAGGGCTGTCACGACGGATCGGATGACTCCAAACCAGCACGGACTTAATGGAAGGAGCTCAGAAAACAGCAGGCTCACCCAAATCAAAGGCCAAGTTCCTGCTGATGTTGGCAGAAGCAGGATCAGGCCCAACGGCAGATTTCCCACGGCAGAGGATGGCTGCCTGTTTCTTTCCCGGCAGCACTCAGGTTTTCAGGGCTCTCAGGAAGGCTCTCACCAGCCGGAGGAGGGGGCATGGGAGCAAAGTTATTCCCTTCTCTGACTGTCGCTAAACCCATCCCTGACACAGGCTTTTTCCTCCCCTGACCTTCCCAGTCCCTGGCAAAGGGCAGGTTTTCTTTTCACGAGCACAGCACCAAATGGGACTTGCAGCAGGGAGGCGTGCGGGACGGCAGCCCATCCCTCACACTCCACAGAGCCTGCGGGCACCTGCTGCTGCTTTCAGGTTTCCCCTGCATTAATCCCCACAATAGCACCTGATCACCAGGAAAACCTCGGGGGAGAGGGGGCATGGGGATATGTAATCTTTTCAGAGATAAAGGTATGAGAAGAAGGAAGGAATATCACAGTGGAAAAATGTAGGTCATTTGTGCTTTTTTTTTTTTTTTTTTTTGTCAAATGGTGATTAGAAGGGAAAATGGTCTTTCTGTACCAGACAGGAAAGCAAGCAGCATGCTCCACTCTCTTTAAAAAATAAAAAAAATCCAGTGAAATAAGAGCAATGTTACTTCTCTAACCCGGGGAAGCAGGGCAATCCACAGGGACCTGAGGTTTGTGAAGGTGCCCTTGCAGTTATTGACCTGAGCACTGGAGAAAACTTGTTTCCCAAAGGTGCAGGGTGGCACAGATGACACTTTCAAAGTGCTCACCTCTTCCTGGGTACTCCCAGCCACGTAAACCTGCCTTCAGTGTCTCTCACCTGGAGTTTTTGAAAGTTTTCTGTGGGTGTCCGGCTGGTCGCGCAGCCCTCTGAAGCTGCCGCCCCGACTCTCTGGAGATGTGGCTGAGCCTCACCCATGCTGGAGCTGATGCGGCGGGCTCGTGCTGTGCCCGCCAATGCAGGAGGCAACCAGGGCTCCCTCTGAACAGGTCTTTTGTCTCCTCCGTCGGCACCACGGGAAGCTGCAGGCAGCAGCCGCGATGCACAGAAATACAGTTAGCACAGACTTGGATGCTCTTTATTTCTGGGCTGGGATCAAGGGCTATTGTGTTCTAAAACAAACGACAGCTCAGACGATACAGATACAAGGTTCAGCTCAGGTAACGAGTGTATTTCTAGCTCAGCTCTTTTATTAAGTTCTTCTGCATCGTGATGTTTCTTTTTTGTATGCTGAGCATTTTCACTCAAAAATAATGTTTGGGTATGTGTAGGATGACCCCGTTCCGCACTCTGTTTCAATGCACGTCTAGGTTTGCCGAGGTAAGTCAGAAGAGCCTGCTGATGCTTGGGCTGGGCTAACAAGCGAAGCAAAACCTGAGCCTGCCTTCGGGCTTCTCTGCCAGCCAGCGTTGGCTTGCAGCTGCCTGCTCAACGTGCAGGAAGGGATGGGTCGGGACTCCCACGCGGCCGTGTCACCCCTGTGGGCTCTGGCACCGCGCTTCAGCAGGTGCCGGTGCCCGGCAATGGCCTGCCTTGGTTCTGTATGCGCCGATTACATGCACCGAGCACAATGTGGTCTGATCTAATACGATTTCACACAAGGCTGGCAGTTGTAAAGGATGTATATACGACATCGCCCTTTGACAGTCAAATCATGTTCCCCATCTAACACAATACGGTTAAAAACAAACAACCTGGTACAAAGCATAAGTAGCAGCTGCAGAACGTGTATTTCATTTTTGCATTTCAAACTACTTACAGTGATAGATGATGGCACTGTAAAATCCAGAAACTGGCTGCCTATATTATGCCTTATATTTGTATTTATTTTAGTTTTGAAGAACAGTAGTTTGGGGACTTTTACCAAAATAAACACTGTAAATGGTAGCCTCGTGGATTACGGTTTGCTCTAAAGTAACTTTACTCATATACCTCTGAATCCTGTTTGTCCCCTGCTCTTCTCTGAGGTTTTCAGCACACTCAAAAAAGAAATGATAGAGTAAAAATAGAGCTAGCTGTGCGTCCGTGGTGAGAATGATCTCCTCTGGCAACAGAGCGCCATTTGTCTCCAATCCTAATTACTGCCTTTCTGCCCTCTAACAATGTGTCTCAAATTGTGTTTCAGGGATGTGGGGCTTTACTTTACAGGGTCTTTGTCGTGCGAATCTTGTGTTAAGGAGCCTTGCGTTTCTCCCCGCCCCCAAACCTTTCCTAATGCCAGTAATGCGCTGCCTAAGCCTATCCCATGCACGAACAGCATATTGCTGTATACAGAGCAGATCGCCGAAGCGCGTAGCCCAGGCTGAGGCTCTGCCAGTGCTGCTGACGGTACCAGCTCTGCCGGGAGGAACCGGAGCCAACGCCACGCTGAGCGCAGGCAGCAGCAGCCAGAGCCCTGCATGTGCGGGAGCCTGAGCTCGCTCGCAGTGAGCCGGTGCTAGCACTGCTCAGAGGCCACTTTTCTACAACAGACCGCGTCTCTGCGTTTGCAAGCCTGGCCCTCAGACACCATAAATAAGGGCATTTTGCTGTGTCACTAGCCTGCAAGATTTTTTCGCTGCTCTTTCCCGACAGAGCCAGGAGCAAGGTACTGTAGAAAACACAACTCGGGAGTTTTCAAAAAGCTACATGGAAAATTGTCATGCCTTGAAAATGTGCTATGTTTTGCATCTTTTTAAATGCGTGGTTACCCCTTTTGACATGCAACGTGCTAAAATGCATCATCCATTTCCATTAGAAATTGTAAACAGTGAGTTATTTCTTTCTTTGGTGCAGCCCCATTTATCTGCAAAGACCTGACTCCTAGAATGCGAGAGGAATCGAGCAAGAGGAGACACTTTCTTTGCCTACAGCTTCTGTTTTCCGGAAGCACTTTAACCCCAGCGTGCTTTCTCTGAGCATTTTCTCAGTCCTGCTACTAGTGGTGCCGTGCTTACCGTTTGCTTGCGGACCCTCCTGATGCTGTCCATGTGGTTTCTCTTACCTACCATACACACAGGCATCCTCTTGTAAAGCAATATACAGTGAGGCTTCTTAACCTTCACAGCCCAAGCTCCTGAACCACCTCCAGCACACTTTTCTTGTGGGCATACCAGGTGCCTGTGCTTGGGAGGGGAGGTCTTTGCTGTCGTTTGAGCTACTGATTTCCACAGCTACCTCCTTCTGTTTAATCAGTCTCTTAAATGAAAGATGGTGGGCACACACTTCATTTTGCCTATAACTCTATCAGCCAGGTTCATGACGATATTTAAAACCCAGTGCTCTGTTGGAGACACTCAAATCAATGATCATTGCCTTGTTATTGCTGCTTCTGCAATGATCTGGCAACGCTCAGCCCAAACCCTTCTGGAACTGTTTATGAGGGAAGTGGCAACTGCCATGTGCTTCATCCAGCCTGTGCTCCCCTCTCGTCTCCAGGATTACTCCTGCACACGGCGCGGTACCCGCATCCTCACTGCTCCTCCCTGAGGTCTGAGCCCTCAGGCTGCCGCTTCACGGGCATCTCGGGCAGGACCGGGGCACCACCTCGTCCCCAGGACTGGAGGAGGCAGGGCCCACCGACAAGTTGCCTTACCAGGAGGTCCCAAATGCCCCCGTGGCAAGGTGCCGGTGGTGGGACACTATTTGGCTTCCTCTTGTCTTGGGTAGTTTTGCAGCAGGCCCAGAACAAGCTTGGCCTCAGTATGAAAGCTTTCGGCTTCTTCAGACCGCTGGCTCCAGGGATGAGCGTTTCTAAAAATCTTGAGTTGAAAAGATTTCTGATCTCCCAGCAAATCTAGGAGAATCAATCTCACCTCAGAAATGAGTTCACCAAAATGTTTTGATGCTTTTAGTATTGACATCAAACTGCAGCCAAATTTTACTGGGAGGTGCTCAGTAGTGACAAGGCTTTTTCTGCGCTTGCATTATTTAAAGGTTAACAGCAGAAGGGCATATTGCTGAAGAAATAGGACGGTACATATATGTAAGGTTAATGATTCTTCACATAGAGAGCCATGAAAAGGACTGTGCAGGTGTAGCCTAAGGAACCACATAAACATCAACCAATTATTTTCACATTTTTTCTTTCTTAGTATAAGCTTCAGCAGCTGGGTCCCATACGAATATGTCATGACAGATGACAGTGATATGAGCAGATGAACCCCCAGGCAACCGGCTATCCTGTCAAGGAGAGGGCAAAGCTGGGTCCCCTAGATGTGCACAGGCTGTGTCACTCACAGCAATTTACTGGTGTGGTCAGGTGCCTGGAGTCTGTATTCTCCCCCAAGAAGCAGGTTTTAAACTATTTTTAGACACGATTGCCACTAATGTTTGTCTTCAGTAAAAATCTCTGACAAAGGAGAGCTCATTTGTCCACAGCCTGGTGAAATTTAACATTTTTTGAATCTGGCATTGAAAATGATGCTTAACTAAGCCATGCCTGCCTTCCTACCTGTTCCTTACAGGCTGTCTATAACAACACTGAGCTGTCAAAAGAGAGGGAAAAAGGTTACTCCAATGATTTGTCATAACTGTTTACATTCATTGTGATTTGGCTTAGACCTGTGTTTTATCTGGCTCTGGCTGTGTGGTTCAAAACACTGAAGACGGAGGCAAACACACAGTTTCCTCCTTTAAGGTGAGGCCAGAAACATTTTAGCGTAAGTACAGTGCGAAAAGATTGGCTAATCCATCACCTCCATTAGGAGCTGTATAAACAAACTGGCCACCGTATTATGCTGATAACATACAGCCTGTTGCTCAAAAGCAGGAATCAGTTCCTGTTCTGGCTTGCACCACAAAAAATGCGGGGTGTCTCCAGTAGCTGCAGAGGCGTGTATGACAGCACAAGGCGAGGGCAGCATCTCACGCCCGGTGCCTCTGCAATCAGAGAATCCAGAGCCTGGTTTCAATTTTAAATCCTTCATTTCCCATGTCCCGGTCTCCATTTGAAATACTTTCTCTGCTCTCAAGTGGTGCCCAAACAGTTTCCATCGCATTGCTAAGGGATGTCAATGATTTCTTATGACAGGGATTCATATTAGGGGAAGCTGCTGTGCATGCTTGCTAAAACAAATTGTGCTCAATCTAATATAAGGGAAGATGTTTGTGCTGAGGCCTCAGTTAAAGCTGTTTTGGAATTTGCAGCCAAAACAGAAATGAAATCCCTCAGTACCAAACTTTCATGATAGAATTTAATCTCCAGATTTTATAGACCTGCTCTTGCACAAGGCAGAGGTTTCTTTCACACATTGTTTTCTGGCACATTTACTAATTTCTAAATGTTGCTCAATTTCTTTCATGTTTATTTCCAAGTAGTTGTAAATATCAGACTTTGTAAAGAAAGACAGAAGATCTGATGGCACCTCGAGGTGCCCATTGCTTTGTACCTTGGAAATTTCAGGCACCACAGATCGTTCCTCCTGCTCCAGGTGGCAGACCTGAGTTACGCTGAGTTTAGCCAATGGGTCTGCTTGTGTTTGTCAGCAACGTGGGTTTAAAAGCCTTCAGCCTCTGGCATCGCTCGCCTGATAATGGAGCTCTTGGAGGTGGATTTTCAGGGTGAGAGGGGAGTGATGTGAGCGGGATAAGCGCGTGTGCGCGTGTGCGTGCGCACGTGATGCGACGAGCAAGTGGCTGAGCCCTGGCTGTGTGTAAGCGGTTAAGCCCTGCTAAGCCCCCAGTGCTCCGGCATCTCTGCGGTGGAGGAGGGAAGGACGAATCCTGGCTCCGGGCCCTGAGGTGCTGCGGCAGCTCAGCAGCGCTTGAGCAGCTCTCCCTGCGGATATCTCGCCTGCGTCACCTTCCACTCCTCAGAGCTCGGCTCGTGCCAAGGGATGCTGCTGCGCAGCAGCCCTGGCTGCACCGCGGAGCTGAGGCGAGAGCGGGGGCTCCCTCCGAGGGGATGCAGGTCAGCCCAGCAGCAGGGTTGTGTGGGGCGGCCTGGGAGGGAAGGGAGAGCTTACATGGAGAGAGGGACTGCCCAGGCTTTGCCAGCATACGGTTCCCTTGTTTCTCCCTGCTCTGGTCCACACTGGCTACAGAGACAGTTTTCCCACATCTCCCCGCCACCCCTTGCAGCTTGTCAGTCCTGAGAAGCCCCCTCCTACTTTTCAATATCGTTGCTGTCCCTCCTCATGCTGCCCCTCCTTATTGCCCCGTACGTGTCCCTTATCGCCCCTCCTTATCGCCCCATACATATCCCTTTCTCCTTCCCTGCTCCCTTGCCACATCTACTTTTTTTCTCAGTGCCCATATCTATCAACTCATACGGCTATCT
Organism: Chauna torquata; assembly: GCA_013399475.1. Classification (NCBI taxonomy): domain Eukaryota; kingdom Metazoa; phylum Chordata; class Aves; order Anseriformes; family Anhimidae; genus Chauna; species Chauna torquata. The sequence continues at coordinate 376,095 of VXAL01009920.1, forward strand.
ACAGGGATCCTGTATAAAGGAGCAGTGAAAGTGCTGGCCAAAGAATCAGAAAACAGAAGAAAAGGGGTAGTCTGGGCTCTAGGTCCAGCAGAATGTGGAATTAGTCCAGGGCATGGTCTGGAAAAGGAGGGAGAAAGACAGTCAAGTAAAGAGGTCATACAGAAAGAGAGGTGACAAGTGAAGATTTAGGGCTTTGCAAGACACTATGGGAGGAACAGAGAGATGAAAATACATGAGCTACCCATGCCATCTGTCAATGTTTGCACAGAAGTCCCACCAAACCAAAAATATTGTTAAAAATCCGTCAAAGTTGCTCATGGCACATCCCACCAACAAAAACATAAGAAAGCCATGAAGTGCCCAGTCAAGCCTTCGCTCATGTTTTGAAGCCCTTAACCACAGCTTCACCATCAGCGCGTCACCCCACCAGCTTCTAGGAGCCGCAGGCTTCCTCCCTCTGTTTCCACTCCAAACCGGCAACCCAGGCTCCGCGCACAAACCTCTCCTGCCAAGTGAGCAAGATGCAGCACCGTACTTCCTCAGTACACCCCCTACACCACACAGCAGCGCACGGAGCAGACGAGAACTTCTCAGAGCGGTGAACGCCCCCCGCAACCGGTTCCCACTTACAAACAAACGACGAGCATCGTTCCCAGCCCTCCTGCCTAGCACCCTTCCACCGGCAGCTAAAAGCGTGCGCCCCGAACTCCTGCTACTTCGGATGCTGCCGCCGTTCCACACGATTGCTCCTCTTGCAAGCCACGCCGCGTGGTTTGAGTTCACGGTTACGCATCTCGTGTGGGGATGGAGGGAGGAGGTGTGTGGGTTGTGGGTGGTGGATGTGGCTGACGTAACGCGGCAAAGGTGAAACCGTGCTCACAGATTGCCGGGGCCGCCTGAGGACTGCTCTGGCAATTTCACTGATTGTTTTTACAGCTCCATTAGTGCCTTGAATAGGTGAGTGACTTCTTTTTTTCTCTTTTTTGGTAAATTCTGAGGGAAGACAAGAGCAGCAGTAAGGATTGACCACAAAACCATAACAAAATAATATATTCTTGTAATTCTTTCCATATTGTTGCTTTGTTGACACCTTAATGTCACAACTATTGGCTTCACTAAGTTTTTCCCCCCTCCCACTCCTCTCCCCATTTTGGTGTGAATACATAACAGTGTTTTTATGCCATTACGCTGTGCGTTGGCTAGGACCTGGCTGTAGTACCTCACGAAGCACCGGGCTGCTGCAGGATTGGGTACGAGGAGCAGATGGCCTGAGAGAGCGCAATCATTGTTTAAACAACAAACATCAACTGTACTTAGCAAAGGTAGCAGGGTAAATTATTCTAAAATGGGTAAACTCATTGTGCAGAAGCAATAGAAAATATCTTAAAGTGCACCTTCTACTCCCAGTTTTCACCATCCTCCAATATTACTGCATATAGCCTGCATGTCTTATCATTTTTATCCACCTTTGACCACCCAGATGTAAGCTAGGATTTTTTAAAGCATTTGCTGATCCTAAGCGCGACCACTTTTTTGTACAGGGTTGTAGCTGAGTGTCCCAAAAATGAAGGCTTTCATAGGCAGCAGCTATTTCTGAAAATATCTCCCATGAGATACACCAGACTCTGTCTTCAGAGTACTGACAACACGGGGAGCAAGAGCACTATTTTCCTCCTAATGTCGGTATTTGTAATGGGCAATGGTATCCCAGCGGTATCAAAACATGCACGAGCGGGTGCCAGCTGGTGCCATACAGGTATCAGCGATACCCGTCTTGTGCCCGCTGGGAGCTGCCCCGTCAGCTAGCCTTGCTGCACTGCCCAGCTTTGCTGTGCCTCCACATCGCCTCCACCTTCCCCAAATTCCCCCAGCCACAGTCCCCTTTCCTCGGGGCTGCAGCGTGGCTTCCCCTTCTGAGCCGCGGGGAGCTGCAGGTGCTCTGCACCCCTCCATACAACTCTTCCTTCCCCCAGGTGACAAAGCAAGATGCCCAAGATATTCAATGTCTGTGGCTCCCAGGCATGGAATAAGGGAAAGAAGGAGGAGGTTGTCGGGGCAAGCAGTGCCATACCTCGGGGAAGGGCAGGGTGGGAAGATAGGCTTGGGTCCACTTGCAGTATAGCTTCCACCTTGCAGCTTGGGAGGGGGGTGGTTCCCCAGGTGAGATCACATCAGCTAGGAGAGAGGCAAACAGATAAATACCTGCTCTTGCACCCGTAGCATTCTGCGACTGGGGAGATGGCGATCCTCTTTGCACTACTCTAAAAGAACCAAAAGATATGATACATCACTATTTAGCACTGTACAGCCCTGGACTGTTGGCACCGACTAGAGAGGCAAGAGCAGAGCTCATTTAAACATAAGGAGCAAAAGACCCTGCTTGAAATCCCGCAGCCCTGTGCTTTACCCAGCGGGACGGCCAGGCGCTCTCCTCCGGCAGCCAGATCAGCACTGCCAGCCAGCCGCTGAGTTCAGAGGAGCGCTTCCCAGCAAATCACGCAGCTCCAAGAGAATCTCTTTGCTCATCAAATACCTGGCTTTTCTGCCAGTGCTGCCCCAAAAGATGCCTGTTAGGATTATATTACCTACCCGGTTCAGCTTAGCTCGTCTAACAGAAGTTTAAAAAAACTTTCCGGTAATTCTGCACTTTTCAGCCTGTACTGACGTGAACTTAACAATGCGCAGGTTAGGAACTACCCTGCAGAAGAGCTGATTTGATATCCCCTGAGAGCCAACACGAGTCTTCCCACTGGCCAGCATACTGATTCCTGCAGATTGCGGGAGACTTTGGATCACGCCGAGAAATCCTGCATCTGTTAAACATTACTTGCAAGGTACCAAGTACTGTCAGGGCATCCTAAGTTTCACCGGGGCTGGGCCCCCGTGCGCAGCACAGGAAGGGCCCACCGTGTGGGTGTTTGACCAGGCCTCCCAGTTGCAGGGGGGGCCGGACGCGGTTGGGGAGAGAAGCGGGTCACACGAGCGTTTGAACCAGGTGCCTGGTGCGGTCGCCGGTGCAGGCGGCGCCGATAGATGAAGCAAAATAAAATGAAGCAAAATAAAATAAAATAGCGTAGTATAACATAAAGTAACACAACATGGCACAAAATAAAATAATAAAATGAAATCGCTTGCATGCTGTGGCGGGGGGGGAGGTTACCAAACGACAGGAAAACTTTTCTCCAACAGGAGGAGCTCTTTGCTTTGGTGAGACGATGTCAAAGGAGTGGCCACGCTTACTCCAAGCCCCCTCCTCCCCCTCCCGCTCCCGTTTTATAGCAGAGCGGCAGCTTAATTGATTTGATAACAAAATAAACACCAGCCGAGGGCTGCCCGCGGCCCGGCTCGCTCCGCGGGCGATGACACGCAGGGCCCCGCGGC
>VXAL01009921.1:21413-83673 GCA_013399475.1 Chauna torquata
TGGTTTTTTTTTTTTTTTTGTTTGTCTTGTGGTTTTTTTTTTGGGGGGGGGGCTGTTTGTTTTTTGTTTTTCCTTCATTGTCAATTACTTAGTGCGGTAATTATATATGAAATTTTTATGGGAGGAAAATATTTTTTCTGCATCTGGCTTTGGAGGAATACTTGCCTTCTGCCATATAAGTGCTAGTTGCTTTTCAAAAGTCCATGCTACTTCATGAAGTCCAAAATTCTTGTTAATGTGTGGGTTGTAATAGCGTCTTCCAATAAAACTGAGAATGTTCACTGTTTCTGCAGAACATTGTGCATGAGCTAAGAATAACCAACCAGGTGATATACTTGAATCCGCCTATTGAGGAATGCAGATACAAACTTTACCAAGAAATGTTTTCTTGGAAGATGGTAATCCTGTCACTACCAAGAATTCAAAGTCAGAGATATCAGGTAAGTGCAATGAAGCTATATCTAAAGTCTGAGCAATTATTTTTGCTTTGTACTTAATTGGGTTCAGTATCTTAGTGTGTTGCTGTAGGATTGCATATGAGTGCACTAGAAATTCATGTATATCATATGTGGTTCTCAGGTTGGAGTGCATTATGAGCTGTCTGAGGAAGAGAAGTTCTATCGTAATGCATTGACACGGATGCCTGATGGCCCTGCAGCCCTGGAGGAGTCATACTCTGCTGTCATGGGAATTGTCACTGAGGTGGAACAGTATGTTAAGGTAGGAGGCTGATGCCACATGATGCTACAGCTAAAATAAAGGAGGATTTTTTCAGTTCTCCTTTACTAAGAATTTTCAGGAGTGGGGAAAAACATCTTTTAGAATATACTGGAAAAGTTATAAACGTTTGTGAAATATCTTTATTAGGTTTGGCTGCAGTACCAGTGTCTGTGGGATATGCAGGCTGAAAACATATACAACCGCCTTGGCGAAGACCTGAATAAGTGGCAAGCCCTTTTAGTTCAGATAAGAAAGGCCAGAGGAACATTTGACAATGCAGAAACTAGAAAGGGGTTTGGACCTGTTGTGATAGACTATGGCAAGGTAGGAAATTTATAATTATTGGTTGTGACAAATGCATTAAACTTCAGAATGGGTGTATAACAGAAAATAGCAAGGCTAATAACTACTATGTAACTCAATTCAACTGTAGGTACAATCAAAGGTGAACTTGAAGTATGACTCCTGGCACAAGGAAGTACTCAGCAAATTTGGCCAAATGCTCGGTCAGAATATGACAGAGTTTCATTCACAAATTTCTAAGGTAAGACTAGTCCATCTCCAGTTTTTTTTACTTTCAAATCAACTTATTTTAGACTTCTAAGACGCTGACTTGTTGCCCCACACAGTCCCGTCAAGAACTGGAGCAGCATTCAGTGGATACTGCCAGTACATCAGATGCAGTGACATTCATCACATATGTGCAATCCCTGAAACGTAAAATCAAGCAATTTGAAAAGCAAGTTGAGGTATGTTGGCTTGCTAATGATTCTTACTTCTAAGAATGTCAGACTTTATTCTTAAGATAGTATTCAAGCTTAGCTTCATGATGTTCAAGTCCTCTTGAGAACAGACTTGAACTTCATATCCTGAGGAATCTCTAGTAAGTGCTTGTTAAAATGTGTTCAGTATTTAGTTTTGGGACATCGCTTAAGAAGGCAAAACTAAGAATTGCTGTCTCTTATAGCTTTATCGCAACGGTCAGCGGTTGCTTGAGAAACAAAGGTTCCAGTTTCCATCCTCTTGGCTGTACATTGACAACATTGAGGGAGAATGGGGTGCATTTAATGACATCATGCGTCGGAAGGATTCTGCCATTCAACAACAAGTAGCAAACTTGCAGATGAAGATAGTTCAAGAGGATCGGGCAGTGGAGAGCAGAACAACTGACTTGCTAACAGACTGGGAGAAGACAAAGCCTGTAACAGTAAGTAGTGATGGTTAATATTCATTCACAGAAGAGGTAGTTTCTCTGCACTTAACAAGAAGAAAGCAGTTTATTTTTATACTTTTTTGCAGTTTTTCATTATACGTGATAATAAAAGTCTTTTTGTGAGTTTTCTGTTATAACTTGTTGGTTGATTTATTTATTTATTTGAGTGGCAGAGGGAAGCTTACCTTAAAATGTAGGCATCTTAGGTGCAAAAAGCAGGATGAGTTCAGTTACTAACAAAACTCTGGCTGAAGCAAATGCTCTGTAAGAGGTGTAGGAAGATTCAGAAGAAAAGGGTTCCTCCCCCCACAAAGTATTATTCAGTAAAGCTAGAAACTGCATCTAAAAGTGGGATGAGACTTTGTCTGAATTGGTATGCGTTGGCATATTGGAAGCGGGAAAATAATGAGACAGACCAACATTTGGTATTCAGTCCTTGCTTTTGACTTGGCTTCAACTTAATCATGGGGTTTTTGGATTAATGTATCTCATCCAAACTTCAGGGAAACTTGCGTCCAGAAGAGGCTCTTCAAGCTCTTACCATTTACGAAGGAAAATTTGGTAGGCTGAAAGATGATCGTGAGAAGTGTGCAAAGGCCAAAGAAGCTCTGGAACTAACAGATACAGGACTGCTCAGTGGCAGTGAAGAACGTGTCCAGGTATAACCTGTTCATGCAACTTCTTGTCAATCTTTCAGCAAAATGTTTCACTTCCATCTCTCTCTCCAAGAAAGTGACGTGTAGCCTTTGAGGTGCTAGTGTCCACACTCATTCGGTTCTAGCCTTAAAAGAATGTCCATGATTTCTTTCATGTCTGCCTTACTCTTGTGAAGCTATTATGTGACCAGAGATGCTAGAATCTCATCTGGGTCACTTGCTATTGCAATTTTGTTGAATTGGCAAGCTATCTGAAGGTTTTTGACGTTAAAAGTATTCTGTTTAACTCCCCCATGCTAATGACTTGGAAGAAATTAGCACTACCTGCTGATATTTGGTTCATTCTTTGCTATAGGTAGCCCTAGAAGAGTTGCAGGATCTCAAAGGCGTCTGGTCTGAACTCTCAAAGGTCTGGGAACAGATAGATCAAATGAAGGAACAACCCTGGGTTTCAGTACAGCCTCGCAAGGTACTTTACTACTGTGTACATGAACATTATAGCTACTGTAAGTGTATATCAATTAAGAGTTAGACTTCTTGAGATAGATGTGCTCAGTTGTCACATTCCAGATCATTTTCAGTGTTTATATACCTTTTTTGGTATTTCATGAGCATGTTTCTTCTTGTGCTGACCTTTAAAAAAAAAAAAAAAACACAGGATCTGCTACAACTTAAATAATTCTCCAGTGGACTTGTGCAATTCCAGTAGTCTTGAAATTGAGATTGTACTGTATACAGAGAATATATATACTGTGCTGGTTTTAAATAGGCTGTTGGATCTTGGTGGGGAAACTTCGTGATACGGATGGATGAACAGCATCAGTTTTAGTTCAGTGGCCAGAAAGTAGACAGCAGCAAGAACACTAAGCTATAACTGCCTATGTCAATACTATTTCATTAATTTTATTGGTCTGATTAAGATTTAACTCCCAGCTATACAGCATCAACATCTTATGCAAAAACATATAATGTTAAAAGAGCTGTACTGTAGATGGCACTTCATATTTTCACAGAAATCTCTCTCAAATGAGATGTTAACTTTTACTAGTACAACTATATACACTGCACTTCCACAGAAATATTTAAGTGCTTTTATGTTACTGACAGCTTCGTCAAAACCTGGATGGTCTGCTGAACCAACTGAAAAACTTCCCTGCCCGCTTGCGACAGTATGCCTCCTATGAGTATGTTCAGAGACTTCTGAAGGGCTACATGAAGGTAAGTTATACTCGTCTCTAAAATGCATGCATTTTATAATACATGTTCCAGCGTGTAACTTGCTTTCTTGTCTTCTCTAGATAAACATGTTAGTTATTGAACTGAAATCGGAGGCACTTAAAGATCGTCACTGGAAACAGCTGATGAAGAGGCTTCATGTTAACTGGGTTGTCTCAGAATTGACCCTGGGACAGATCTGGGACGTTGATTTACAGAGAAATGAAGCAATCGTCAAAGATGTACTGCTTGTGGCTCAGGGAGAGATGGCTTTGGAAGAGTTCTTGAAACAGGCTAGTATCAACTCTTGGGTGTATGCACATAATAAAAAATCAGAGCCTTTCAGTCAGGTGGCTGACACTTGTGTAGTAAGCTTGTCAATCCAAGCTGTTGATACAAGTGCTGATACTCCATGGAACACTGTTTTGGGGACCAGCTGTGTAAGACTTCTCTGAAGAAAACTGAATCATGTGGGAAGAGCAGTCCTTGATAATGACTGCAAAACCCTCAGCTTGTTTGTTTTACCTATGTTGTGTCATGTTCTCAGTATTTCAGACAAAAGCTCGATCATAAACCCAGAATCCTTGTGTAAAAAAGGAAAATCTGATTACTCTGATACATTTCTACTTTATGCTGGAGCAGAAATAATTGATGTCATATCTCAACCATCCTTTCCTTCAGATAAGAGAAGTATGGAACACTTACGAACTGGACTTGGTCAATTACCAGAACAAGTGTCGTTTGATTCGTGGATGGGATGACCTTTTCAACAAAGTAAAAGAGCACATTAATAGCGTGTCTGCTATGAAGCTATCACCATACTACAAGGTAAAATAGAGAACAGAGCTAAACAATCTTCATTTAATTCTGCTTTCCTGTCTTGTTTAGCGTATGTAATTGTCAGCAGGAACTGTATTAGCTGTTTAGGTTGACAGACAATTAATTGTGCATGCGTGCTTTGTTACTATTAAATGACTGTTTCCACTAACTATTATTAGCAGTCAAACTCCTGATATTATTAAAAATGAGTATTAATGCAGTGTTTAAACTTCAGGTGTTTGAGGAAGACGCCCTCAGCTGGGAAGATAAGCTGAACCGTATCATGGCACTCTTTGATGTCTGGATAGATGTCCAAAGGCGATGGGTCTACCTGGAGGGTATCTTTACTGGTAGTGCAGACATCAAGCACTTGCTGCCTGTGGAGACCCAACGGTTCCAGAGGTAACTCTTTAATTGCTTTTTTCCTTTCTTGCTTCCCTTGGGGCACCTTATGGACAGGCCTGCAACTTCATGACTTTGGGGTAGCACTCTCCTAAGTTGAAACATAACTGTATTCTTTACCTGGTCTGGTTTGGTTACAGCACATCTGCAGACTTAAGTTCATCAAGCAAACAAATAAAGCAAGAAATGCCTGTCAACAGCTATGACAGAAAAAGGTTTATACTAAACAGGGTAACATACAGTTTTTAGGTGATTTTTCTTGTGAGTTCTAGTCAGCTACCCTCAAGGATTTTTCTGGCATTGTGGCTGTACAAAGCCAGTTGATTTGTGTTGCCACAGCCTTTAGTCTCGTCCTCAAGTACTGTTTTCTTCCTGTGCTTTAAGTCACTCTGATCATCCTTATTATTCCGCACACTTCCAGTCCGATCAAAGAATCACATATACGCATCTCTTCAGGAAATGAAGAAAGGTAAACCTTCAGCAGTGGAATTGATAGATTTAACATTGCAGAGAAGCTAGACTTTGTTGTTGTCTTGAGGTAAATGAAGAGCTATTTGGGGAATTCAGCTTGGTGTTCTGTAGGGCAGCTGCAACAATTGGAGAGGCAGTGGTCATTTAGAGACAAATAACTTTGGAGTTCTGTAGTCCTGTGGTTACTGAATTTACACTAACGTACTGTTATTTTACTTGCAGCATCAGCACTGAATTTTTGGCACTCATGAAAAAGGTGTCAAAATCTCCACTTGTGATGGATGTTCTTAACATTCAAGGTGTGCAAAGGTCACTAGAGAGACTGGCAGACTTGCTTGGAAAGATTCAGAAGGCACTGGGAGAATACCTGGAAAGGGAGAGGTCCTCTTTCCCTCGGTAAGAAGTTGACATCAGTTGATTCTTGAAGTAAAGTGACTTGATGTTTGTGTACGGGAATGTTGTAATGTTATGTAAAGCCTCTGCCAGTTTTTATGTATTGCATATATACAAGATGTTACAACCGTAAATCTGTGTCCTCTAAATACAGAATTCAGTTATAGCTGCTTCTCAGAAGGTGGAACTAAAACTTCCTTTATTTGATCATCTGTGGCTGGTTGTACGATTCAGAAGTTATTTAAAGAACCATTGCAGCTGATTTCTGTAAACTTACAGATTCTCTTGTGAAGTACTTAATTCTGGCATTTGATCAAAGGACAGTGTCTGAACTGTCTCAGACCAATATTTAAGTTATTGATTCTGACTTAACCCATAGTTGAGAACTAGTTTCTCACTTAGCATGAGAGCGTAAGAGTGTGAGGAGATACTGAGTGCTAGTTCTACCTGTCTTAATTTAATCCCAGGCATAGTTGTAGGTATTTTAGGGATGGACAGGTAAAGAAAATGCTCCACAGTATGGAGTATGTATATGCTTTTGTATGGTACAGACCACATGAACTGAGACTAAGTCTTAGAACTGAGCTCTTCTAGCAAATTTATGGTTCTTGACCTCTTACAGTATTGGCGAAATGAGTGTCAATTACTCCCAGCTAGTGGCTGTCTATGAAGCATGAATAAAATAAAAGGTGATAGTTGGAATTGTGATACAGATCTAATTTTATATAATTCTTAGGTTTTACTTTGTTGGTGATGAAGACTTGCTTGAAATCATTGGAAACAGCAAGAATGTTGCTAAGCTGCAGAAACACTTCAAGAAGATGTTTGCTGGTGTTTCTAGTATTATTCTCAATGAAGATAATTCTGTGGTTCTAGGGATATCCTCACGTGAAGGAGAGGAGGTAGAGCTGCAGTGTTTCTTTTTTAAATAAAATTTTGTAAATATGTGAATATAGGTTGACTTAAACATAATTCTTGCAGGTGCTGTTCAAAACACCAGTCTCCATTACAGAACATCCCAAGATCAATGAGTGGCTCACTCTTGTCGAGAAAGAAATGAGAGTGACCCTTGCTAAATTGCTTGCAGAGTCTGTTACAGAAGTAGAAATCTTTGGAAAAGCAACTTCAATTGATCCGGCAGTCTACATCTCTTGGATTGACAAATACCAGGTATCGATATGGAGCGCTTAGGCATATTGCAGCTTGGTTACTTTAGTGAGAAAAACTGTCTGATGAGGATTTTTTGTTACACAGGCTCAGCTTGTTGTCCTATCAGCCCAGATTGCATGGTCTGAGAATGTTGAGTCAGCCCTCAACGGTATGGGTGGAGGTGGGGACAGCAGTCCTCTCCAGTCAGTGCTAGCTAATGTTGAGGTCACACTCAATGTCCTGGCAGACTCTGTGCTGATGGAGCAGCCGCCTCTTCGCAGAAGGAAACTGGAGCACCTGGTAAGTAAAAACCTCATTTCCTCTTGTGGGTTAGGAGGTAAGGTTTTGTAAAAGTTTAATGAAAAATAAAATAGTGTAAGACTTCTGTTTTTTCCTCTAGGAAAAAGTTTAATGCGATTTAAGCAGCTGCATCAAACCCTGGTTCTGTAGGTAGTGGTAGTTTTTAAACTCTGGTCAACTTGCTGCATGATAGCATATTATAGCCTAGCTCATTCAGACTAGCTATTCCAAATGTAGAAGTTAATGACTTCTTCATTCAGAAGTAAAATATCTTACTAAGCTGCTATTATTATAGTAATTATATGCTTTTGTTTGTAGAGAAGGATTGGGGGTTGGGGGCAGGGAATAAAATCACCCTGGGTTATTCCTTTGGATTTTTAAAGGGAAAAATCTCATCTGTTTTAGGAGTACTTGTCTTCATAGTTTCTGGCAAGTACAATATCTAGTTCAGTAGTATAATGGATTAACAGACTAACAGAGGACCAAACTGCTTTGCAGAAAGCTAGGAAAGTCCTTAGCAAGAGCAGTCAACGTTGTTAGTTCTGTTTTCATATCAACAGTTTTTAAGACATAGGTTGTTGGTAGGTCATGATTTCTGAGTGAGGGTAATTCACTACACTAATCTGAAAAGCTGTAGAATTCCTGGCTTTATCAGCAATTGCTTGTATTACTGTGGTCTAAGGAGTTACTTCATTCTCCAGATCACTGAGTTGGTGCACCAGAGAGATGTTACAAGATCACTGATCAGAAGCAAGGTCGACAACTCCAAATCATTTGAGTGGCTCAGCCAAATGCGGTTCTACTTTGACCCGAAACAGACAGATGTGTTGCAACAGCTCTCCATTCAGATGGCAAATGCCAAATTCAACTATGGTTTTGAGTACCTTGGTGTTCAGGATAAGCTAGTACAGACGCCTCTTACAGACCGCTGTTACCTGACAATGACGCAAGCCCTGGAGGCAAGACTTGGAGGGTCACCATTTGGTATGTTTGTACTGAAGTACAATAAAAACTTGAGACAAGTATGTAAACTCTTATTCTCTTCAATTTATAGCTTTAATGTAAGGTTTCAGAATGTTTATAACTAAGATATTGAAAACCAAAACAATCTTTTAGGAGAAGCTATAACCATTTTAGGCTTCTTCAGGTACGTTTGGAATCAGCATGCTGGCAGATTACGTGGTTTAGGCAGTGGTACCTCAGACTATAAACACTGAAACATGTCTGTCTCTCTTCAAAAACAGGTCCTGCTGGTACTGGTAAAACAGAATCTGTTAAGGCTCTTGGACATCAGCTTGGCCGCTTTGTGTTGGTTTTCAACTGTGATGAGACTTTTGACTTCCAGGTATGTTGCTTGATTTAAAAAAAAAAAAAAAAAAAGTGATCTTTGCTAACAAGCACTAGGAATCTCTTCAGAACTCTAAAACAGCCAGCAGTGTTTACTTGTGAAATAATCATCTATAATGCTTAAATGAGCAGGTATCTGTGGGTCATACAGATGCTCTATAGCAAAAAATGCCTAAAGGAAAAGTCGGGTGGAAAATTGTTTGGGGGGGGGATGTTCTTCTGTTTTGGGCTTTTTGGCTTTTTGTTTTTTTTTCTTTAAGACTGGTAGCTCAGCAGCAGCAAATAGAGGGAAAGGAATAGGAAGTACAGGAATGTGGAGCTTAAGACTGGCTTTAGGAAAGTAACTTAGTGTTTAATTTGCCTTGAAAGTGCTGGCTTAATAGAGAACAGAGGAGAGTTTGGGGCTGCATGATTACTAAGTTAACCTCCATGGCAAAGCTGCAGTTTGCCTTAGCACGTTAAGGATGTGAAGGATTACTCAAAACTAAGAAAACTTACCCAGATATTTCAAAAGTACTGAAATATTGTCAAACTGAGAACCAGATGAAATGCTTACATCAACTGAAACACAGCAAATGTCTCAAAATAAAACTTCTGTGAGGTGTTTGCTGTGTAAACACAAATATAAAACATGGACAAGGAATTGTGGTCCTTCCTGGACTCTGCTAGGGTGCCCGTATGTGTTGTGGTTTTGTGGTGGGTTTTCTTCCCCCCAATACAGCTGTTTGATTCAGACCAGGAGTCCATTCAGTCAGTGTTTGGCCTGTAGTGGTGACCATAAGAAAGTACCTAGGGAAGGATAAGATCAGGGATAGTGTATGATATTCCTGCCTTTCCCCCAGCCCCCTTCCTACCTCTGACTAGTGTCAGGATCAGGAAGTCCTAAGCTAGCAGGGGTTATTCACTATTTATGCTCTAGTGAATCTTTCTCGAGTTACTCATTTCTCCACTTGAATCCACATACACGTTTGCTTCTATAGCATTCTGTACCAAGTAGTTCCACTGCATTACTATGCACTTTACAAAGGAACACCTTCTTTTGTCTTTTTTAACAGTTCCCTGGTTCTTGTATTAGAAAAGATGGTGAACGGTTGATTATTAGCCATCCTGAATTACTGTGCCTCTTAGACCTCCATCATATTCCCTCATATTGCCTTTTGTGGAGCCCTACCTTAAAGGCTGTTCTTCAGGAAGAAGCCTTACAGCATCCGGCCATCCAGTTTGCTTTTTTGAAATGTTTTGTGGTTCTAGTATCTGCCTTGTGATAAAGTACAAGAACTGCACCTGGCATTAGTGATACCAACAAGGAAAACATTATGCAGTGGACTTACTTTCACTGTTTTGTGACTATGCTGCAGTACGGTAGTAATAGAAGGCAGCAAATATCTGAATGTCAATTAGAACCTTTTTACAAGCCTTACGCTACTAAAAATATTACAACCTGTGTACAAACACAGGTCCTTCTTGCCTTGGGTGCACTGTGTAAAGTACTCTTCTCCGTTCCTTTTGCCTATGCGTAGGTAAGAATAATTATGCAACTTCAGTGAATTTTCCTCTCTACGTGCAGGCAATGGGACGCATCTTTGTGGGACTTTGCCAAGTGGGCGCATGGGGCTGTTTTGATGAGTTCAACCGACTGGAGGAGCGTATGCTGTCTGCCGTTTCACAGCAAGTTCAGTGCATCCAGGAAGCCTTGCGAGAGCATTCCAACCCCAACTACGACAAGAGTATGTCATCGTTCATTCCTAGCAGTATTATACAGCATCTTTAACGTCCTTTATGCTCTTTTGTTGCTCAGTTACATTTCTCCTAAGCAGTCCAAGAATGAAACAACTTTCCATCAAAAATTAAAATCTTGAAGTAGCTTTCAGCTGGTAGAAATCAAGTATTTTAGTTACAGTACAAGAGGACGTGCTGTTCATTACTGTAGCAACTAAATTAGAATACTTTGACTTCTGTCCTCAGGATAGATGATCACTTGTAACTAAATGTACTGTCTCTTTTCAGCTGCAACACCTATTACCTGTGAGTTGCTGAACAAACAAGTCAAAGTGAGCCCTGATATGGCTATCTTCATCACCATGAATCCTGGCTATGCAGGCAGGTCGAATCTGCCTGACAATTTGAAGAAGTTGTTCCGTAGCTTGGCAATGACAAAACCAGACCGTCAGCTGATTGCACAGGTCATGCTGTACTCCCAAGGTTTCCGTACAGCTGAAGTGCTTGCCAATAAGATAGTACCATTCTTCAAGTAAGTGACAAGTCTGGTTTGAGATGCCAAATGTTGAGCTTATTGTTCAAATCTGTAATGTTCTTTGCAACTTACTGAGCATGTTGCACAATAGTCATTCTAAGTAAACAGTGGCATATATTTTCTTGAATATTGTGTTGGTCTTGACTGGGAATCAGATTTTGTCTCCCTTGATTCTTAGGCTTTGTGATGAACAGCTGTCCTCCCAAAGTCATTACGATTTTGGCCTGAGAGCACTGAAGAGTGTACTAGTTAGTGCAGGTAATGTGAAAAGGGAGAGGATTCAGAAGATAAAGCGGGAGAAAGAAGAGCGTGGTGAAGTTGTTGATGAAGGAGAAATTGCTGAGAACTTACCAGAACAAGAGGTAATACACGTGTGTGAACTCTTATCTTCAGTGACAAAGTACAGAATGCGCGCTAAACAGAGCAAATGCTCTGTAGTGTTTAGCAATTAGTGTTAAGCCATGCAAGCAAAGTAATGTTAGTTACAGCAGGTGGTAATTTGATAGCTTAGACACACTAAGCAAAGTAAGTGTTGAATTTAGGAGTCCACAAATAGTAGTAAAAGATTTGTTTTTATGAGGTGGTGTGTTCATAACTCATTGCTGCTCAGTTCTTTTGAAGTTAACCCTCAATATGCTTTTGGAAGTAAGCAACTACAGTTGTATAAACTAAAAATCAGTCGGAATTCATTGCGTAATTTCAATCCCATTAATGGTTGTTTTTACCAGCACCCTGATTTGGTGCTTTATCAGTGAAGTGTTCCTTCTCAAACACTCAGCAAAGTGAACCTAACAAAAAAGGTTACACAGAATGGTTTGGGTTGGAAGGGACTTTAAAGATCATATAGTTCCAACCCCCCAAAGTCTTAACTAAAACATGATTCTCTCTGCAGATCCTGATCCAAAGTGTATGTGAAACTATGGTACCAAAACTGGTTGCAGAAGACATTCCATTACTGTTCAGTCTCCTTTCTGATGTGTTCCCTGGAGTACAGTATCACCGTGGGGAAATGACAGCCTTGCGAGAGGAGCTTAAGAAAGTGTGTCAGGAAATGTACCTCACCTATGGTGATGGAGAAGAAGTTGGCGGCATGTGGGTTGAAAAGGTAAAATGTAGAATTGAAAATATTGTGGAATTGGAATTAATGTATGTGTAAGACTTAACTTCCCTTTTTATTATGAATTTTCTCATCTCTAAGCAAGCAATGCTTAGAAGCCTAGAGTGACTACTGAAGTTGAGACTTCATTGGCACATCACTTTCTCTGTCACAGGTTCTTCAGTTGTACCAGATTACACAGATAAATCATGGATTGATGATGGTGGGTCCCTCTGGAAGTGGAAAGAGCATGGCTTGGAGAGTACTGCTGAAAGCTCTCGAACGGCTGGAGGGTGTGGAAGGTGTTGCTCATATTATTGATCCAAAAGCAATCAGCAAAGATCACCTCTATGGTACTTTGGATCCAAATACCAGAGAATGGACAGATGGCTTGTTTACACATGTCCTGAGAAAGTGAGTCTTCAAGAGCACAAATGAAAAATGGATGGTAGATTTGTGCCCTGCGTGTTCTGGACTTATTAGGTATTGGTTATGTATTGCCTGTAAAACTGTAATGCAAATGTCCTTTAATTACAGAATCATAGACAACGTGAGAGGTGAATTGCAGAAACGTCAGTGGATTATCTTTGATGGTGATGTAGACCCTGAGTGGGTTGAGAACTTGAACTCTGTTTTGGATGACAACAAACTGCTGACTCTGCCAAATGGAGAACGTCTCAGCCTACCACCAAATGTAATGCTACTTTTTTTGTGTGTGTGTGTTATTTATTTGCTTTCATATAAACTTGTTGCTTTTACCTTGATCTGTATTGGTTCCATTCCTCTTTCTTATCACAAGCAGAGTAATACTGATTTCAGGTAGTGGTTTGCTAGAGTTACGAACTTCTGTGGAAACAAACATTTCATGTTTTGCTTATTCTGACCCTGTAAGACAAGCGCCATGCAGTATATTAAAGTCTAGGGTA
Organism: Chauna torquata; assembly: GCA_013399475.1. Classification (NCBI taxonomy): domain Eukaryota; kingdom Metazoa; phylum Chordata; class Aves; order Anseriformes; family Anhimidae; genus Chauna; species Chauna torquata. Next base: position 34,375 of record VXAL01009921.1, read on the forward strand.
GAAGGCAATAATGATGAACTTAGCTTAGGATAGTTTAATGCTGCTGTTGATTCTTCAGAGGCTAAATACAGACTGACTTATTTTAAAAGGTCTGGGTGGGGGGTTTTGGTTTCCCCTTTTTTTTGTGTGTGTGTGTTTGTGTGCTTTTGGTGGTTTTTTACTTCAAAATCTGTTCTAAATTTCTGCCTTTTAGGTGCGTATCATGTTTGAGGTACAGGATCTGAAATATGCCACTCTGGCTACTGTATCAAGGTGTGGCATGGTCTGGTTCAGTGAGGATGTTCTCAGTACAGACATGATATTCAATAACTTCCTGGCCAGACTAAAAAGCATTCCTCTGGATGAAGGTGAGGAGGAAGCTCAGCGAAGGCGAAAGGGCAAAGAAGATGAGGGAGAAGAAGCAGCATCCCCGATGTTGCAGGTATAACTTAGATTACATTCTGGGGTAGTGTACTAGAACGCTTGTATCACAAGTAATATGGTGTACTTCAAACTTATGGCAGCTTATCATAGAAAAGCTGACATGCTAATTAATTTTTTTTTTATTTTATTTTTTAAAGAACATTAAAATAAGCATTTCAAACCTTAAATAAAATTGCTTCCTGCTGCCTGGTAATCAAATGAGAAGCAAATGCTTTGAGCACTGTTTGTCTCCCCCTGACAGATTCAGAGAGATGCTGCAACAATAATGCAGCCGTATTTCACCTCTAATGGCCTCGTAACTAAAGCACTTGAACACGCTTTCAAGTTGGAGCATATTATGGATCTCACCCGTTTGCGCTGTCTTGGTTCTCTGTTCTCTATGTTGCATCAAGCTTGCCGCAATGTAGCCCAGTACAACGCCAATCATCCAGACTTTCCAATGCAGATAGATCAACTAGAGCGCTATATCCAGGTAAACATAGTATGCTGCTGAGTGATTTCTGTATTTGATGTGTCAGAATGGTAGCTAGATTTCATTTATTGTTCATTAAGTTTTGTTCCATTACTGTGCAAGCAAGTAATAGCTGCTTTGCTGCTTCCTGCAGAGGTACCTGGTCTATGCCATACTCTGGTCTCTCTCTGGAGACAGTCGTCTGAAAATGAGAGCAGAGCTGGGAGAGTATATTAGGAGAATCACCACTGTGCCACTGCCAACTGCACCCAACATACCTATAATTGACTATGAGGTAAAACCTATCTTCTGCTAGAAGTGTTGCTGCTTTGTGGTCTTAAAAGCTTGCTTTAGATTTTGGAGGTGAAACTGGAAAATAAAATACTAGACTATCTGAAGTTTTACAGTTTGTGGCTTGTCGGTGAACAATGGTCTAAGCTGCCTGTTCTAATAATCGCATCAAATTTGATGCCACTAACTGTTCTGTGATTTTAAAAAAATATATTTTAAATCGGATTGAACTACATTCCTGTTCTAAGTTCTGATCATGTTTTTGTGTTCTTAGGTGTCCATTACGGGTGAGTGGGTGCCATGGCAAAGCAAGGTTCCTCAAATTGAAGTTGAGACGCACAAAGTTGCAGCTCCTGATGTTGTAGTTCCAACCCTAGATACAGTTCGCCATGAAGCATTGCTGTATACTTGGCTGGCAGAACACAAACCTCTAGTACTCTGTGGCCCACCAGGTTCTGGAAAGACCATGACTCTCTTCAGTGCTCTCAGAGCCCTGCCTGATATGGAGGTACACTAGAGAGCGTGTATGTGCACGCATGCGCGTGTGAATTAGAGTAGTGACAAGTCACTGATCTTAAAGATTCGAGCAGTCTTGATTTAGCACTGAAGTGATTTGCTGGCCAGAATTCAGTGGTGCTTCCACCTCAGTCACCTGTAAACGCAGCAAAAAGTAAAAAGTATGTTGAGTAGAATTTAAATTTATTTCTCAAGATCCTTAGCCTAAAAGCTACTTCCTTCCTATCCAGCTTCAGTAATACAGGAGCATTCCTGCATTTAGTATTTAAAAACCTGTAGCAATGTTTAAGAATATCTCTTTCCTTCAGTGTATTTAGGTGGAATAACAATAATATGAAGCTGTGATGTTCTAAGTACAGGGCTGGGCAGGAGTTGTTGCTATGTGGTAAATGGAAAGCCTGTAGTGGGAAGCATACAGTGTACTATAGTCAGTAATCTGAGATATAGATGATACATGTACTTCCACTGCGGAGAGCTAAGCTGTAGCATAGCTGTTTTCAGGACTCTTAATAAGCTCTCTTTGAAGTTCTAATGTACTTTAACTTATTTATCTTCTCTTCACTTTTTAAGGTGGTTGGACTCAACTTTTCTAGTGCTACTACACCAGAACTGCTCTTGAAAACTTTTGATCACTACTGTGAGTACAGGCGTACACCTAATGGAGTGGTGCTGGCTCCTGTGCAGTTAGGAAAGTGGCTGGTGCTGTTCTGTGATGAAATCAACTTGCCAGACATGGATAAGTATGGCACACAGAGAGTCATATCCTTCATCAGACAGGTTTGTTTTCCTTTGTAGTCAACTATATTGTAACAGTTATCTTCACAGCAACTTAAAGTTACACTGATTTTGTTTTTGTTTGTTTCCAGATGGTGGAGCACGGAGGATTCTATCGTACATCAGATCAGACATGGGTGAAACTGGAGAGAATTCAGTTTGTTGGCGCATGTAATCCGCCTACTGATCCTGGAAGAAAACCTCTCTCACACAGGTAATATATCTCGTAAACAACTTTGTAGCTACAGAATAGGGGGATCAAAACTGAAGCATTGACTGTGGAATCCATTCTTAATACACTTGTTTAATACCAGTTGTGCTCAGATTGTGTTCCTTGCTTTTGAACTAACTACTGTTCAGTTCTTATCTTGACTGACTTTGGCCTCATTGTAGTTCTTGAATGACCTGTCTAACATGCAGTGGGTGCATCATAATTCTTTTTGGTCCAAGTCGCTAAGGATCAACTAACCAACCGCAGTTACTGTCAAGAATTTTGAATCAAGCAGTGATTTAATTTTGGCAAAAAAAAATAATGAAAGTAGTATAGAGTGTAACTTGACCTTCTGGACTATCAAATACGCTAATCTTTCAGATTTTTACGACATGTTCCTGTGGTTTATGTGGACTATCCTGGACCAGCTTCACTTACCCAGATATATGGAACTTTCAATCGTGCAATGCTAAGGCTGATCCCATCACTTCGCACATATGCAGAACCTCTCACTGCTGCTATGGTAGAATTCTACACAATGTCTCAGGTAATTTGTTGAATACAACATGAAATTTTAATTACTCTTCTTTTTTGCTGACTCACTTAACGTGCATTGTTTGCCTTTCATATGTATAATTTATGTACAAGAACACAACTGATTACTTGAGTTCTGGTGAAAGCTACTGAGTGAGCTTAGCAAAGTAATATATGGCAACTCGAGGCCTGTAAAAATAGGGCACAATTTTGGAATGAAGTAACTAATATATATTTTTATATGTATATACACATATAAAATTAATATATGTTTGAATTTTTAGGAGAGATTCACTCAAGACACACAGCCACACTACATCTATTCACCTCGTGAAATGACTCGATGGGTAAGAGGCATATTCGAAGCATTAAGACCACTAGAAACCTTACCAGTTGAAGGCCTTATCAGGATTTGGGCCCATGAAGCTTTACGTCTGTTCCAAGACAGGTATGAAACATGAAATGGAGGGGTAGGTGGAAGGTGCAAAATTAATGAATTTTCCCCCTCTCCTTGCCAGCTTTCATTAGAAGACCAAACTGAAGTGTACTGCATGTTAAGTAGCTGGAATACAAATGTGACTATTTTTCTTCACTCTAACTTAAGCACTCTTGTGAATACTAACTGCAAAGTAGAGACATACTTTGTTAGTCACCTCATGTGGCAGCACTACCATGTTCTTCCACTACAGAGTATTTGTAGTCACAGACTTTTTTCTTTTTCCAGACTTGTAGAAGATGAGGAGAGACGCTGGACTGATGAGAATATTGATATGGTTGCTCTCAAACACTTCCCCAACATTGACAAAGAAAAAGCTATGAGCAGACCTATCTTATACAGCAACTGGCTGTCAAAGGTAATAAATTAATAATAAAATTAAATAGTTTGGAAGCAATTGACTGGTGCAGCTCTTATGTCTATTTTAGCATGATAAGCTGTGCATATCATTTTAAGCCGATCTTAATGCAGCGTCCTGCACCTAGGGAGGAATAACCCCAAGCACCAGTACAGGCTGGGGCGCGTCCTGCTGGAGTGCAGCTCTGCAGAGAGGGACCTGGGAGTCCTGGTGGACAGCAGGCTGACCAGGAGCCAGCAATGTACCCTTGTGGCCGAGAAGGCCAACGGTATCCTGGGGTGCATTCGGAAGAGTGTTGCCAGCAGGTCAAGGGAGGTGATCCTCCCCCTCTATTCAGCCCTAGGTGAGACCACACCTGGAGCATTGTGTCCAGTTCTGGGCTCCCCAGTACAAGAGGGATGTCGAACTACTGGAGCGAGTTCAGAGGAGGGCTACTAAGATGATTAGAGGACTGGAGCACCTGTCGTACGAGGACAGGCTGAAAGAGCTGGGCCTGTTTAGCCTGGAAAAGAGAAGACTGAGGGGAGACCTCATTAATATGTATAAGCGTCTGAGGGGAGGGTGTCGAGAGGATGGAGCTGGTCTCTTCTCAGTTGTGCCCAGCGACAGGACGAGAGGCAATGGGCACAAACTGAAACACAGGAGGTTCCGGCTCAACAGGAGGGGGCACTTCTGTACTGTGAGGGTGACAGAGCACTGGAACAGGTTGCCCAGGGAGGTTGTGGAGTCTCCCTCTCTGGAGATATTCAAAGCCCGCCTGGATGCCATCCTGCGCAACGTGCTCTAGGTGATCCTGCTCGGCAGGGGGGTTGGACTAGATGATCTTCAGAGGTCCCTTCCAACCCTGCCCATTCTGTGATTCTGTGTTTCTGTGATCTCTGAGAAGTTCTTATTATGGTTGCCTGAAGTAGATTACCACAAAGTTAATAGCTGTTATTCTAGGGATGCTTTTGTAAGATCTACCACAGTATATAAAGGCAGTTTAAAATAATGTTTCTCTAGAACAGGATAATGCTTCCTGAAAGTTGCTGGCAGTTGTTGCTTATGGAATCACTTGGAGAAGGAGTGACCTTCTGAACAGTTCTGATACTGTAAATTTTATGGTGGGCTGTTTTCCACAATCTGAATAGACAGAGCTGTGCACCCTATAGAAATCCTGCTGGATCAAGGCAAAGGTCCATCTAGTCTGCTGTCCTTCCCTGACCAATAACAAATACCTAAGAAAAGCTGTTTAAATGGGGAAGTGAGGCGGGGCAAGTCTGTCAAGCTACTTCCCAGTTTCTTTGGTGACTGGCAGCTCAGGCTCAACTTATTATAGGTTCAGTAGACACAGTATTCAAACCCACTTCTGCCATACGTGGCACTCTAAGCTGTGGACATGCTCCTGTGCAAGTTAAATGCGTACAGCATTCTTAAGCTTTTGTTAGGGGATTCAGATAGGATCAGATATTCTAATACTTCTGCTTTCATCCAGTCAAAACTTGATCCCTAAGCTAAATGCCCTTTATGTTAAAGTCCATACTGTATTGATTGATTCTTCTAGGATTATATTCCAGTGGATCAAGAAGAATTAAGAGACTATGTGAAAGCTAGGCTTAAAGTATTTTATGAAGAAGAACTCGATGTACCACTTGTTCTGTTCAATGAAGTTTTGGATCATGTATTAAGAATTGACCGGTAAGTTGAGACTTTGGTTGCTGTTCATGTACATCGTATTTAGAGACTTTTTCTAAAACAGAGTAGCCTGTGTACAGACTAAGAAAGGAGCTTGATCCCATTCTTTTCCATAATGGTCTACTTCCTGCCTCCAGAGAGCAGGATCCTAGCTGGAGAGATGTGCGTTGTCAGTTTTGGTGCTAACGTGAAGTTTAGTTGCTTAAGAAAAAAAAACTTCAGTAAGTTGATAACTCTTGACCAAACATACTCAGTTATGTTCTTTTTTTTCAGAATCTTCCGTCAGCCACAGGGCCACTTGCTGCTTATTGGAGTCAGTGGAGCAGGGAAAACAACCCTCTCAAGATTTGTTGCCTGGATGAACGGTTTGAGCGTCTACCAAATTAAGGTTGGCATGCTAGTTTCACTCAGTGAAAACTGTCTGTAAAAACTCATACTTCTTAAACATCTACCTCTAAAATAAACCCAGCTAAAAGAAAACATTAATAACAAATGTTAAACCTTTCCAGGTTCACAGAAAATACACAGGTGAAGATTTTGATGAAGACCTTAGGACAGTATTGAGACGTTCTGGCTGTAAAAATGAAAAAATAGCATTCATAATGGATGAGTCAAATGTATTGGATTCTGGATTCCTGGAGAGAATGAACACTCTCCTAGCCAATGGAGAGGTAAGAAGACTTTAAGTAAATACTTTAAGCACCTTTTTACAACTATATAAACTACTACTAAACTATCTTTTGAACTAGGTTCCTGGTCTGTTCGAAGGAGATGAATATGCCACCCTCATGACTCAGTGTAAAGAAGGAGCACAGAAAGAAGGTCTAATGTTAGATTCACATGAAGAACTCTACAAATGGTTCACCAGCCAAGTTATTCGCAATCTCCATGTCGTATTCACTATGAATCCATCTTCTGAGGGCCTGAAGGATAGGGCAGCTACCTCTCCTGCGCTCTTTAACAGGTAATTGCTTTATATTCTAACGTTATGAAGATTGTTAAAACAGTATTTTTGGGAAGCATTTATAAATGCTTTGCATTTCAGGTGTGTCTTGAACTGGTTTGGAGACTGGTCAACTGAAGCACTGTACCAAGTTGGCAAAGAGTTCACAAGCAAAATGGATCTTGAGAAACCAAATTATATTGTGCCTGATTACATGCCAGTTGTGTATGATAAGCTACCACAACCACCATCACACAGGGAAGCTATCGTTAATAGTTGTGTGTTTGTTCATCAGACTCTTCATCAGGTATGTTTTACTATATTGCTTAACTTGCGTTGATCTCTAGGCCGCAACATCATGCACCAGTTTCCTAAAAAGTATGGTCTGTGACATTTGAATATGTTTAAAACCAATGCATAATCAACAATTCCTTCTTCCCTAAAGGCTAATGCTCGTCTGGCAAAACGAGGAGGCAGAACCATGGCAATTACACCACGCCACTATTTGGATTTCATCAACCATTATGCCAACTTGTTCAATGAGAAACGAAGTGAATTAGAAGAACAGCAAATGCATTTGAATGTTGGCCTTAGAAAAATCAAGGAAACAGTTGACCAGGTACGTATCTTTAAAACTTTGCCCTCTATAAGGCTTGGGGTGATTAAAAAGATCTCCATGCTTAGTCTAAATTTTCCCATCTTACAATCTATCTCAGGTGGAAGAATTGCGGCGTGACCTAAGAATAAAGAGTCAGGAACTGGAAGTGAAGAATGCAGCAGCCAATGACAAGTTGAAAAAGATGGTGAAAGATCAGCAGGAAGCTGAGAAGAAAAAGGTAAATATCTTTGTTAAATCTCTGTGTGTCGTAAATATTCTTGTTTATAAAACGTTAGAGCCTGTAGAGCAAGTACTTGAGGAAGTTCAACTTCTAAAAAGCAATGTTTTTTCTGTGAAACTTCCATGTAGGTCATGAGTCAGGAGATTCAGGAACAGCTGCACAAGCAGCAGGAGGTCATTGCAGACAAGCAGATGAGCGTGAAAGAAGATCTTGACAAGGTGGAGCCTGCTGTCATTGAAGCTCAGAATGGTATGTTGGCATATGAAAAGATCACACTATGGGATTGCATCTAGAATTGAAGTCTATGGGATTGTGTTTTGGTGTGGTGTGAGTTGGTCCTGTCTAATAAAAGTATAGGCTCTTACCATGGAGCTGAATAGTGTTGGAGAAATTCCTAGTATTTCAGCTCTGATTTTGTATTGTTGGTAGAACTGATTTAATACTTGATACTGATTATGGCTTGTGACTTCATTTCTGACAGACTAGCTTTAGTTATTCAGTCTGTGTATTCATAAGGAGAGTTCATGATCTGAAAGACTGCTGATGCTTTATCATGGCATAGATAATCAATCTCTCCCTTCGTAAAACTGCATAAAGGAAATGTTCCTTATAATAAAGCTTTAAAAAAACATTTTGAGGCCAAAGAAATAAGTTGCCTGTGGCCAGTTGGCAAGTTAACTTTTGTAAAAGTTTGTCTTGGCATAAGGTTAGTTTTGAGTGTCATCCATCAGTATCTGCTTCTGTTAAAAAAAAAAAAGCTTGAAGCATTTTTACATATCCAAGATACTTTAACAGACTACTAACTGTTCACTTTCCTCCCAATCCACTTTCATCATCTGTCTGGTATTGGTTAGCTGTGAAGTCAATAAAGAAACAGCACCTGGTAGAGGTCCGTTCTATGGCTAATCCACCTGCAGCAGTGAAGCTAGCACTGGAGTCAATCTGCCTACTACTGGGTGAAAGTACAACTGATTGGAAACAAATACGTTCCATCATCATGAGAGAGAACTTCATTCCAACTATTGTTAACTTTTCTGCTGAGGAAATCAGGTAAAGTGTAAGAGGGTGCGTTATGTGAATAATTCACAAAGATGTGGAAGGTTTTAACTGGAATTTTTCCTTTTGTGTAATTGTTTTAGTAGCACTTGACTTCTTTTGAGACTAATTTACTCGTGCATGTAATGAATGTGTGGGTGTTACAGTAAGCAGACCATTGCAGCAAAGGTATATCGTGCAAACTGTGACAAAACAACTGCTGTTGAATAACATCAAGGCATAATTCCAAGGCAGTATGCTGCTGTCCAAAGCTGCATTATTAGTTGAAACTAGTCTTCCAGCTGTAACAGACCAGGTTGTTCATGGTGACCTGTCTGTCCCTGAGCCTGAGCAGGAGGTCAGACTAGTCAGACTAGAGACCTCCTGAATTCCATTCCAACCCCAAATTATTCCGTGATCCTGTGAGCACAGTTGGGGAGTTTGTGATTGACTAGTTATAAGAATTTGTTAAATAGCTTTTTACTGCTCACAAGCTATGATTTCTGATATAATGTCTTGAACTAATTAAAACATCCTAGCTGCCAATCAGCAAAACTGCTAGGAAATGTTCTTGTCAATTGTGAAAGGTAAACCACATTCTGAACACGTGTGTACTGACATTCAGTGGACTCACGGTGTCTCTAAAAACTTTTCCCTTGCAGTGATGCCATCCGGGAGAAGATGAAGAAAAACTACCTGTCGAATCCAAGTTACAACTACGAAATTGTAAACAGAGCATCATTGGCCTGTGGGCCTATGGTGAAATGGGCAATTGCACAGGTAAAGTCAGTACTGTGGGAAAGCAAATGCAAGGTGAAGAGTGAGCCTGAAGACATGTGAGAGAGGTCTAAAGGCTCTGAATTTGCTTCTATTGAACTAAACATTGCAAGCTGTTTTGTTTCAAAGACATTGGTAGAAGGTTCATATGAATGCTTAGGGGTTCTGTAGTAGTGTGCCAGAGAACTAAGGGCCAGTTGCAAGATTGTTCACTGTAAATCTAAACTTTTTGCACCAAGGAACTATGTGATCCTTTCTCTATAGTATCATTGTACAGGACAGTTCTTTCGAGTTTTCAGCAAGACAAATGCTGGAAAATGCACTGCAGTCTTCTTAATGAAACTTCTACTGTCTCTGTCTTGCTTCACAGTGGGGTACGCTCACAGGCAGCTCTGTTAAGGTCTTTTAGGCAGTCTTTTAAATACTTGAATAGCTTCCTAAAGGACTAGGCTTTTAGGAAGGTGCACCCAAGCTGAGATACCTAAGGGTGGTTTTACTCATCTGTTGGTGTTCAACACAGCAGTGTGCTTGTCTTGTTAAAACTGTGCCTGCTGTGAACAGTAGTGATGTGTAGAGGCTCAATTTAGCTTCAGTCTTGCTGATAGGTCCTATCCTAATTGTTTTGTGGCTTGGCTATGCTGAATTCTTTGCTAGGAAAGGCAGAGGAGCATAATACTGGCATGAACACCCATTTAAATATTTCTGCAGAACAGTGCTGCATGCTAACCAATGTGATCTTGACCTTTTAGATGACTTCCTCTGAGTCTACAGAGCAGTAAAAGTGTCTTGCAAAAAGCAATTGCTTTGTGCTGGGACTTGGTTTAAACTAAAGTCTTAAGGATTGATAGACAGTCCTAAGTTTCTGTTAAGTAGCTATTAATTCTTCTACAGATTGCAAGTGCTTAAGCTTGAAAAGATGGAATTGATAGTGTATACCTGCATGCTGGAGTTCTTGTTAACACATTTCAATTCAGAAAGTATAAAGGACCTATTTACTGTTTACAGCTTAACTATGCTGATATGTTAAAAAGAGTAGAACCTCTACGCAATGAGCTGCAGAAACTGGAGGATGATGCCAAAGACAACCAGCAGAAAGCAAATGAAGTGGAGCAGATGATTCGTGATCTTGAGGCCAGCATTGCGCGTTACAAAGAAGAATATGCAGTACTGATTTCAGAGGCTCAAGCTATTAAGGCAGACTTGGCTGCTGTAGAAGCAAAAGTAAGACCTTTATACATCAGTAATTCTTCCATTCTTTCACCTTTGACAGTCAGAAATTGAACCATTCTTCAAAATTCCTCATGCTGAGCAAACTGGGCTGCTTCCTCTTTACAGTGCATCTGAGCAATATGTTTCATCCCTGGATCTCATGAAGCTTCTTAAGCTACTGAAACTTGGTTAGAGTTAGAAATATGAACTCATGTTGCCAGTTAATTAACAAGACAGTTCACATCGGGCTTAAAGTAAGTGGGAAGCCTTTGGAAACAGCCATGGATGTAGTGTAATGGTCTAACAGGAATTTTTTTTACTTTTTTTTTTTTTTTGGAAGAATTTCTCAATATATTTGATCTAATTGCTCGCACGTCACTGCTATGCCAGTACTTAACCTTTTAAAGTCTTCAAGACAACATTTGATTACCAACATAATAAGTTAACACTGGAGTGTAGAAACTCAAATTTAATTTCATTCTGAGCTTTTAAATTTAAATTGGACCTTGAGTCAGTATAACCAGTGTCTCTGGAGACATTTGATACTATAAGAACATAGCATCTAAAGAGACTGCTTCACTTATTTCTAGGTCAACCGTAGTACAGCTCTTCTAAAGAGTCTTTCTGCTGAACGTGAAAGATGGGAGAAGACAAGTGAAACTTTCAAGAACCAGATGTCCACTATTGCGGGAGACTGCTTACTTTCAGGAGCTTTTATTGCCTATGCTGGTTACTTTGATCAGCAGATGCGTCAGAACTTATTCACTACATGGTCTCACCATTTGCAACAAGCAAATATCCAGGTAAAGATAGCGTCACAACAACTTAACCATAAATCATTTTTCTGTACCAGTTAAAAAAGTTTTAAGATTACTGAGTAAAGAATGGGGCTATTGGAGAAAAATAACCTTGCAGAGTGGCATTTACCTCAAAATGTGTTCATGAGCTCGTAGGAGAATCTCTAGTCAAATACTAAGGGTATGTACTTCTTGCAGTTCCGTACAGACATTGCAAGGACGGAGTACCTTTCCAATGCAGATGAGCGGCTTCGCTGGCAAGCAAGTTCTCTACCTGCAGATGACCTGTGCACTGAGAATGCCATCATGCTCAAGCGGTTTAATAGGTACTTCATGCTAAGATGCAGAATTCTAAAACAGCATTCTCACAGTAGGCAGGCTTTTGCACCTGTCAAAGAATTCACACTTTCAAAGCACTGTTTAACTGTTGTGAGATCTTTTAATGTTTATAAAAGCTACTCAGCCGTGTGTTATACATAAAAACTCATCTTTGCTTGCCTTTTTTATTATGCTTAGGTGTTAATATACGTTGGCTAGAACTGAAGTCTGAAATAAGTCCTTGAACTTGGCCAACTTATTTCCTCAATGTATAAGCTTTTGGAGTTGTGACTAATAATGCAATCTAAATTCATCAATCTGCTTAGAGGTTGTCTGCAGTCAAAACCCAAATAATGTAGGTATTTGATTTTTAACTTAGGTATCCATTGATCATTGATCCCTCCGGGCAAGCTACAGAGTTTATCATGAATGAATATAAAGACCGTAAGATAACTCGTACTAGTTTCTTGGATGATGCTTTCAGAAAGAATTTGGAAAGTGCCTTGAGATTTGGTAACCCACTTCTGGTCCAGGTTAGTTCCATGATCATGTAGAAACTTCTTGAATTCTGCCCTGCATACTAGAAAAGTTTGTAGCTTTTCTGTTAGTAAGATGCAAATAACTTCATTTTTGAACCAGTATTTAGTTAATACTGAGTAGTATGTGAAGTGTTAGTCCTGAGAAGAATATAATCAGTGAGATAAGTAGTCAAAAGAAGATACTTCCTTCTTCTATCATTTTAAGATGAAATGCTTTTATTTTCAAATGATCTTTCTGTACTTCTACTCATTTTAGACTTGCAACCTGTCTATTCCTTTGTTCCCATATGCTCTCTCTGCTTATAGTTAATAGTGGCTTATGTGTCGAGCTATCCAGAATTAAATCTACTCTGAGTAGTAGGAAGAAATTTCAGTCATAGAAAGAAAAAGGCAAATAGGAATAGTTGGCTTTTACTTCTCAGATTTTTTTTTTTGTGTCTTAGCGTAGAAGTGGGAAAATAAAGGGTTAGCTCACAGATGAGATTAGCAACTGTTGTTTGTGCTGCTTAGAACAGGACCTATTATGCATTAAAACTAACACAACTAGACCATTAACAACACTCCCCTGCTGAGGCCTTGTGTGATAATAACCTGAACTCTGGGCTTGTGTAGCTCAGCTACAAATCTAAACCTTCTGAATGTGATCTGTATTCCCAGCTGACTACAAGTTGGCTTCTACGAGCACATAAGCCTCAGTCAGATCAGGATTTTTAGCTAGAGACACTTGTAAGTAACAGATTCTCTCTAATGCATCTCTGTTTTTAGGATGTGGAGAGCTATGATCCAGTTCTGAATCCTGTTCTTAATCGTGAAGTCCGGAGGACTGGAGGCAGAGTTCTGATTACTCTGGGAGACCAAGATATTGATTTGTCACCATCCTTTGTTATCTTCCTCTCCACCAGAGATCCAACAGTAAGCAAAACTCAGAGCTGTCCTCTTTGTAGAAACGGTATGTCAGTGAGCTGAGAAAGCTTTTTGTGTTTCCTGTGATAGGTTGAATTCCCACCGGACCTCTGCTCTCGTGTTACATTTGTGAACTTCACAGTAACTCGCAGCAGCTTACAGAGCCAGTGTCTGAATGAAGTCCTGAAAGCCGAAAGACCAGATGTTGATGAAAAACGCTCTGATCTCCTCAAGCTTCAGGGTATGCTTACCCAAATTAAAGTAACTTCCTCCTATTCTAAAAGAATACAGTGGCTTAACCCTAGCTGTAGAAATACACAGTGAATTATCTTTATAGCTGATACTCTTGCTTTTTTAGCACGGCCAATGGCAAAGTATACACAATTCATATAATTCTTAAAAAGTTAACACATCTGTACAGCATGTAACCTATTTTTTCTTCTGATTAAGGTGAATTTCAGCTGCGCTTGCGTCAGTTAGAAAAATCCCTACTACAGGCACTTAATGAAGTGAAGGGACGTATCCTGGATGATGACACCATCATTACTACTCTAGAGAACCTGAAGAAGGAAGCAGCTGAGGTTACTAGAAAAGTAGAGGAGACAGATATTGTCATGCAAGAGGTGGAGACTGTTTCTCAGCAGTACTTGCCTCTTTCTACAGCATGCAGCAGTATCTACTTTACTATGGAGTCACTGAAACAGGTAGAGTGAGTTCTCCTTCCTATCAGAAGCCTCATGTATTTACTGTTCAAAGCTAACTAGTTACTGCCTAATTCCAGTCCCAGCTGCCATGTTGCAATTTCATAGGCATAAGCCATTGACTATCAGAACCAGCAGGAATCTAGAGAGGAAACCAAACTCTTTTGTGTTTCAGATACATTTCCTGTACCAATACTCTCTCCAGTTTTTCTTGGACATCTATCACAATGTCTTGTATGAGAACCCAAATCTGAAGGGAATCACGGACCATACTCAGCGTCTCTCAATCATCACAAAGGATCTATTTCAGGTTCAATATTTTACTCAGTAGATGTACTCTAATAATTTTTGAAGGGTCAGAATTCAAGGCTCCTTATGTTGCTAACTTCACTATTTTCTTGGCAGGTGGCTTTCAATAGAGTAGCACGTGGCATGCTGCATCAAGATCATATAACATTTGCTATGTTGTTGGCCCGGATTAAACTGAAAGGCACTATTGGGTAAACATCAGTTTTCTTACTTCAGTTGGAAAAGGGAGGGATGTTTTGATGGCAACACTGAACTGAAGTCTTCTGTTCCCTTAACATTAGGGAGCCTACATATGATGCAGAATTCCAGCACTTCTTGAGAGGAAAGGAGATTGTGCTAAACACTGCATCTCTCCCAAAAATCAATGGTTTGACTGTAGAGCAAACAGAAGCAATGATGAGATTGAGCTGCCTTCCTGCGTTTAAGGACCTCGTTTCAAAAGTTCAAGCTGATGAGGTAAGTGTTGGCTAGGTTTTCTTCTGCATCAGACTACCTGGTAAAGCTTTAGGGTTTCTGCTTTAAGAACTTCATGCTACAAGTAAGGTCTGCTAGTATAAGAAAGGAAGCCTTACAGGTTAACTAGTTGTGGTCATTGGGAAAATGAATGTTCCTACTTCATTTGTAATCAAGCTGTGAAACTTGATTTGTAAATACCAGCATTGTTCATCACTCAGCCTTGGAAGCAGCTTATTCATCTCACTTAATCTAGTTTTGCAGTCAGCTTTTTTGCAGTCAGAAAGTGTGATACCATATGTCTTTTTTACAGTATCACTACTATGTGATATGCAGTAGAGGGGAGCAGCCCTAGCCATGCATACGTCGTTGTGGTGGGTTCTTAGATGTTACTACTTGGAATAAATTTGGATAGTACTCAACTGCTGAACACTTTGCCCTTTTGATCAAAGATGTGACCTGAGTGTTCTAAGAGTACATCTGTGTCCTGTGTGAAACTGTATGTTCCAAAATATGTCTATATCTTAAATAGTTTTGTTAACCTGCCTAGTTTTTTATATTAAAAGTTGAGTTCTCTTTGCTACCTCTAATCTTTGTCAAATTCTTCAGCCTGAAGTAAAATAATGTATGGCTTGGGCTGGGTTTTGGTAGAGATATGTAGAATCAGGATGCTGGAAGCAATGCAGAATTAGGGAATATCAGTGAAATAATTGGACACATCTAAAGACAGCATAATAGATAAAGCATCATTTGAGTTTTAGATGTGGATTTAAAAAACGAAAAAACAAAAATGGGAGAAATTCATCGAAGAGTTAACTTGGTAAATGTGATTGTCTAAGTGTGGTTTTGCTCAGGAAAACATTTAGACCATTTATATCTGAAACACTGAAAACCATTTATATCAGTAAGCCTTGGAAAAGACCAAACTCTACGAGGTGTCAGACAAGATTTGGTGTTAAACTTAATGTCTGACTTGATTAATATAACGAATGGTCTATTATAGTAGTGCTTCTGTTTACCAGTGTTAGCCCTGTCTAGCTTCACAAGACTTATTTGTAGATGGAAACTCAAATGCCGCATCTGGTACTCAGTTGAACTTTTTATTCTAAAGATGGATGATAGGACATGAGCATTAAATGGGAAAAATCTTATGAAGTTGTTGTACATTTCATTGATTAAACACTTTGTTAATTTTTTTTTGAAAACCTACAAGGGTTTTTTCAAATCAAAGGCTAGTAGAGCTTGGGCTGTGTCGAGTTCAACCTTATCCTAGCAATCTTTTGCTTCTTACCGAAAGCTGGTATGTAGCTGAATATTTCTGCAGTATGTTAAATTCTAGATTTCAAGACTGAAATTGAAGATCTCTGTTGCGTCATGAGCAGGACCTGGATCATACAGCACACTTGTGATGCCATGAAACTCCATTTCAAGTATTTTGCATTTTCTTTCAATACAGCAATTCTGTATCTGGCTGGATAGCAGTTCACCAGAGCAGACTGTACCATACCTTTGGACTGAAGAAAAACCTGCAAGTAAGTTAAGTTGCACTATTGTCCACACCAATCCTACTTGTACTGACTTCAATCTAAGTAGAAATGACTAGATTTTAAAGTAATTCTGAAGTAGAACTGGAATTTGGACCTAAATGTCTGGGGAAAATCATAAACGTGGGATTGCAGAAGAACTTTAGTCTGTTTTTATTTTTAAAAACAACAACAGCAGGTTATTGAATGAGTGAGATGATGTGAAGAGATCTATTGTCCCTGGAAGTTTAAAATCACATCATGGCACTTCTAGACTGTAGGTTTTGTAAACAGGTAGCATTTCAGTACAATCCAGAAGCATCCTGTTAAGGTAGGCTTTTAAAAGGCTCACAACATGAGAAATTGAGTAGGTGATTAAAATGTCATGGAAGGCAAACCAGCTGAAACTGGTGCATTTCTTAGGACTGTCCAAATGAACACAGAATATAAGCACTCCGTTATTATGTTGCAAAAGATCTTTCATTTAGTCTTAAGAATGAGTGGGAAAAATTGAATGGTGAATTGAGAAGAGGAAGGTGTTTCTTAACTGTCCATCTAATTCTGTTTCCCCTTTTCAGCTCCTATTGGACAGGCCATACATCGCTTGCTTCTGATCCAGGCCTTCCGTCCAGATCGTTTGTTGGCAATGGCGCATACCTTTGTTTCAACAAATCTTGGAGAGTCTTTCATGTCCATTATGGAGCAGCCTTTAGATCTGACACACATTGTAGATACAGAGGTAACCTGTCTGTTTTTGAAAAGCTAAAATACCGAGGTAATGCTCAGTGCCACTTTGCATGAGTTCCATAGTGAGTAAACCTGTTCACAGAACATTTCTTCCACTTTTGCCCATGGTAGAAAGAATGAATTGTTTTTGTATTTGTTACTAGGAAAAATAAAGGTAACATAATGTCTTTAGCTGGCTGGAGGGAAGGAAGACTGAGCTTACTGCGTTTGTGTATTCGTGTACTGACTGCTTCGTATCCTTTTAAACTTACTGTACATTAGGTGAAGCCTAACACCCCTGTGCTGATGTGCTCAGTGCCTGGTTATGATGCTAGTGGTCATGTTGAAGACCTTGCAGCTGAGCAGAACACACAGATTACTTCTATTGCTATTGGTAAGAACATACCGTGTTTTATTATCTAAGCATAAATGAAAGTGTTAGCAGTAAGAGCTTTAGCAACCTTTTGTCTTTTAGGTTCTGCTGAAGGGTTTAACCAAGCAGATAAAGCAATCAACACAGCAGTGAAATCTGGAAGGTAAGTTCTGTCTGTTTTTTAGGTAGAATACTGCCTAGTAGAAAGGTGAATTGGGTTGGGAGGGGAATAATCTATTGGCTGAAGAGATGAAACTGAAGAAACAATTAGGACTATGTTCTGAACTGAAATTTATAATAATTTAAGCACAGCTGTTTGCAACTGGTGTTTGACATAGATATTTTCAGGGAGAGAGGTAGGTTGTATCTGCAGAACAGGAGGGTTAAGCCCATTTACAGTAGTAACTGATTCTATGTAGAAGAAAGGTTTAAAAGAGGGAGGAAAACCTGTAGCATTAATACCAGATTCTGTTACTCTTTGTGGTGATAATAACCAGGATCCATAAGCTCTACACTAAAAAGCACTTGTTATGTTTCAAAACTGAATAGGTGGGTAATGCTGAAGAATGTTCATCTGGCTCCTGGCTGGCTCATGCAACTGGAAAAGAAGCTACATTCCCTACAGCCCCATGCTTGCTTCAGACTCTTCCTTACCATGGAGATCAATCCGAAGGTAATGTCGATCTGAAATGTGATGCTCTGGTTCAGCAACTGGCTTGCAGAGCCGAGAATCCAGAGGGAAGGATTTCTCAGGACTGCCTTTCTGCACTAATGAAAGGAGAGTATATGCTGCCAGGGTAGTTACTAGCCTTTGGTTTTGGTAACTTAATTGTACCTGAAAACTTCATATCATTCCTTTCACTGATTCCCCCACCCTCCCAAAGAAAGGCAGGACTTCACTGTGTGTGCTTACAACAAGGTTGTATCACGGTCTCCCGCAGTATTCTCCTGGGGAAACTGTCTGCCCGTGGCCTGGACAGGTATACTCTTCTCTGGGTAAAGAACTGGCTGGAGGGCCGTGCCCAGTGGGTTGTGGTCAATGGAGTTAGGTCCAGCTGGCGTCCCGTTACGAGTGGTGTCCCCCAGGGGTCGGTACTGGGGCCTATCTTGTTTAATATCTTTACTGATGACCTAGATGAGGGGATTGAGTGCACCCTCAGTAAGTCTGAAGACGACACCAAGCTGGGAGGTAGTGTCGATCTGCCTGAGGGTCGGTTGGCCCTTCAGAGGGATCTGGATAGGCTGGACTGCTGGGCTGAGGCGAACGGGATGAGGTTTAACAAGGCCAAGTGCCGGGTCCTGCACTTTGGCCACAATAACCCCATGCAACGCTATAGGCTTGGGGCTGAGTGGCTAGAAGACAGTGATGAGGAAAGGGACCTGGGAGTGTTGATCGATGCTAGGCTGAACATGAGCCGGCAGTGTGCTCAGGTGGCCAAGAAGGCCAATGGCATCCTGGCCTGTATTAGAAACAGTGTGGCCAGCAGGAGCAGGGAGGTGATCATCCCCCTGTACTCAGCTTTGGTGAGGCCGCACCTCGAGTACTGTGTTCAGTTTTGGGCCCCTCACTACAAGAAAGACATCGACGCCCTGGAACGTGTCCAGAGAAGGGCAACGAAACTGGTGAGGGGTATGGAACACAAGTCTTATGAGGAGCGGCTGAGGGAGCTGGGGTTGTTTAGTCTGGAGAAGAGGAGGCTCAGGGGAGACCTCATTGCACTCTACAACTTCCTGAAGGGAGGTTGTGATGAGGAGGGGGTCGGCCTCTTCTTCCACATAACTAATGATAGGACTCGAGGTAAAGGCCACAAGTTGCGCCTGGGGAAATTTAGATTAGATATCAGGAAAAACTTTTTCTCTCAGAGAGTGGTCAGGCACTGGAACGGCCTGACCAGAGAGGTGGTAGAGTCACCGACCCTTGCAGTGTTCAAGAAGTGCCTGGACAAGGTGCTACAGGACATGATTTAGTAGCTTAGTGGGTAGTATTGGTGATAGGATGATGGTTGGACTAGATGATCTTGTAGGTCCTTTCCAACCTTGTGTTTCTATGATGCTATGATTCTAAGGTTTTGAGGTTTTGAAGCTAATGCAAACTGTGCTGTTAGAGGGATTTAATGTAGTGAAGGCTAAAGGAGTTGGGTTTGTCATCTTTTCTAGGTACCAGTAAATTTGTTGCGTGCTGGCCGAATCTTTGTGTTTGAACCTCCTCCTGGTGTAAAGGCAAACATGCTGAGGACTTTCAGTAGCATTCCAGTTTCTAGAATGTGCAAGGTAAGGCTTTGACTTGTGTGGGTGAAACGGAAATATCAAGATTGTGTTCATTAAAGTCATACTTTAGAAAGATGATAAAACCTCAGCTTCTAAGATGAACGTAGAATGTCTTGTTTGAGCAGAAGTAAAGTAGTAGTTGCTGCTTCTGTTGATAGAACGTACTCATTTTTGTTAGCAAACTAGCATTAAATCTGATATTTTCTAGCCTTTTAGCAGGCATTGATTTTTATCGGTTTATTGGAGTAGTAAGTGTATTTTTTTTCCCTCTACTTCCTAGTCTCCAAATGAACGTGCTCGTTTATATTTCCTCCTTGCCTGGTTCCATGCCATTATCCAAGAGCGTTTGCGCTACGCTCCATTGGGTTGGTCCAAGAAGTATGAATTTGGAGAATCTGATCTGAGATCTGCCTGTGACACAGTAGATACGTGGTTGGATGATACAGCAAAGGCAAGTAGTCTTGTGTACTTAAGTATAGGTACTGTTTAGATTACTTAAGTTCTTCAGTGAGGTAGTCTGTTTTGGAAGCTGTTAGTAACTTAGGCTCAAATAATCTGGTTGGCAATTTAACTTAGTTCTTGAGTTTGATTCCTCTGTCAGAGGAGAGGTGAAAAGGATGCTTTCCTGCTAACTACGTTGGACTTTTCTCACAGGGCCGCCAAAATATTTCACCTGATAAAATCCCCTGGTCTGCATTAAAGACATTGATGGCACAGTCTATCTATGGAGGCCGCATTGATAATGAATTTGATCAACGTTTGTTAAACACTTTCTTGGAACGTCTGTTTACTACTCTGAGTTTTGATAGTGAATTCAAACTGGCTTGCAAAGTTGATGGACACAAAGATATTCAGATGCCAGATGGAATCAGGTATCTTTTTTTCCCTATCCTGATCTCTGTGTACAACTTTTTGTTTTAAAAAAAAAAAAAAAATCATGTAGAGCCTCACTATATCTCTGTGCTGGAATTTGGCTGTGTAAACATTTGTCTTGGGCAAAGAATTACCTTGCTATTCTAACGGGGAGAATTTGGTATTTCTAATGAATACCAAAATTCTGACTTGCAGGCGTGAAGAATTTGTCCAGTGGGTTGAGATGCTGCCAGATACACAAACACCATCATGGCTGGGCCTGCCAAATAACGCAGAGAAAGTTCTTCTCACCACACAAGGTAAAAACAGAACTTTAGCAATGTCTTACATAGATTAGAAGGCCAACAGTTTAACTAAAAAGCAGATGAGAAATACAAGTCCTGCTGAAGAATTCATAGCTTTCCCCTCCTCCCTCAACATGATGGGTTTAACCTCTGCAATTTGAACACTCTAGCATTCCAAAAAGTGACTAGAAGCTTGTGAATTCAAAAGCCAGTTACGTTCAGCCTTCCAGATGTCAAGGTCCCATGTTGATTCTGGAAAGCTTTATTGTCAACTCTGGAACCACATGCAGCTAGACAGCTCTGACTCGTAGGTCTAGAGTAGGGGGGGGAATTCTAGTTCTTGTATGTAGTAGGATGCTTTCATCTTGATGCCAGTGCTTCTCTGACTAACAGCATATTTTATGTTTTAGGCATAGATATGATCAGTAAAATGCTGAAAATGCAGATGCTAGAGGATGAGGATGATCTAGCTTATGCAGAAACTGAGAAGAAGACAAGAACCGATTCTACATCAGATGGTCGCCCAGCCTGGATGAGGACACTGCATACCACAGCCTCTAACTGGCTTCACCTTATCCCACAAACTCTAAATCATCTGAAGCGGACTGTGGAAAACATTAAGGTAAGAATTAAGGTTTATCTAACATGGACATAGGAATTGCGTACGTTCTGATGCATTGGAATGAGTGCATTGTGATTTCAAGTACCAATTAAACTGTTATACAGGACAGCGGAGCCTGTATCAATGCTGATTCTGACTGCCGTAGTTACGTAATACCCTGCTGGGTTTCTTGAAATGCTCTTAGAAGTTGGTCTTCTGTTTTCCGGGGAATTCTTTAAGGAAATACAATTGCAAACTGTGTATCACAGATACTGACTGCTTCTGAAGCTTCTCTGTAATCAGGTAGCAAGAAATAAGTGCTTCCTTTTGTACTTGTAGCATGCTGACTGCTACCTATGATACTGTCTTTTCAGCCAGTGTGCATTACTTTGTGTTAAAGTTCAGTGATAGTGAGAGGAGATAAGGCAGCAGTTTCTGCTAAGTGGGAACACAAATTGCAGGGGGATACTCTTGAGATCTGGACAGTAGTAATCTAAGCTCTAACTCAGGAATAACTCCCCAGTTGAGTATGTCCAGGATTGCTAAACTGCTTCTAAAGACTTACTCTGGGATAGTAGATGAGAGCCTTTGGTTGCTGATTAAAAGAAATCCAGAATTGTTTGGAAGGTGCCACAGCAGGCAGTCTGCATTAATTGTTTGACTAAAAGTCTTCTAGCAGTTTTGCAGCAAGAATGTTGAATTTTGATGTGCAACTTACTTTAAATGTTTTGACAATCAGGATCCTTTGTTCCGATTCTTTGAGAGAGAGGTGAAAATGGGAGCTAAACTGCTTCAGGATGTGCGTCAGGACCTTGCAGATGTTGTTCAAGTGTGTGAAGGAAAGAAGAAACAAACCAACTACCTGCGTACACTTATAAATGAACTAGTGAAAGGTATGGTAATTCATATTGGTATCTCCCAGTGTTCTGCTTGCCACTTGCACTCTGTAAGTTAGAGGCTGTTATGCTCAGCAACTTAAAAAGAAATTGCAGGAAAATTGGGATTGGCGTTACCATTTGGTACAGGCAACCCTTTTGAGTTGAGCGTTAAATCCAATTGGTTTTGTTTGGGATTTCAACTTGAGGTAGGTAATATTAGACCTTTTCAGACAGTTAATGTTAGCAGCTTAATTTCTAAGCTGAGATCTTACTTGATTCTTTCAGTCTCTAAATTGTGATGGAACAAAGTTACTTATACCACAAAGTGAATAATATTTCTTCTCCTAATAAAATCTCGTAGCAAATATTTGAGTTTTCTAAACTTCTGTTTGAAGATTGTAGGTAAATTTCTATTTCTAGTAATACATGAAGATCTGCTGCAGAAGTACCATTCTGCTGTCTGCTTTGAACAAAAATGTTTCCTAAACCACAGTAACTTAGCCTCTTCAATTCTTTGTAAAGAATTCAAATCTTCGAGAAAGCTTAAAGATCACGTTTTACATTATATAGCTGTGCGTAACTGAAGTTGCTGTTGAAGCGTTTCTGTAACTGGATGGTATTTTAAGTACTAGACCTGGAGGCCATCTGCTTTTGTAATCTTGGTAAATGCTTTCACTTCCTGAGGAGCCTTTTAACAGACACTGGTGTCCTCATCCAAGCTTTAAGTGGCTACTGGGAGAAAAGGAGGAATGGGTAGAGCATCAAAACAGTGCACAATTCCAACCTGTATGCAAGCAAAACTTAATTACATTTTCCATAGGTATTCTGCCTCGCAGCTGGTCTCATTACACAGTGCCAGCTGGTATGACTGTTATTCAGTGGGTGTCCGACTTCAGTGAACGCATCAAACAACTGCAGAATATTTCCCAGGCAGCTGCCTCTGGTGGAGCAAAAGAACTGAAGGTATCTTGTGCTGGTATCATCTAGAGGTTATATCTGAATTTAGGTGCATAACTACTTTATGGAGTCTTCATATCAAGGCTTCTTAGAAGTTCCTTGGGCAAAAAAGCTTCAATCAATTTCTCTTAAATGTGCTTTTAAATACTGTTGAGTATCTCTTGATCCTAAACTAGTGAGGCCTAGCAGGCTAACAGTTCATATGGATTAGAGGGAAACACAGTATTTTTACAACAGAAAAGGTTGCCTTAGAGGAAAAAGCAGTTTAGCAGTTACATAGTATTCCAGCAGCAGCAGGAAAATTTTAATGTAAATTTAGATTGATGATGTTTATGATAATCACTAATTAATACTGCAGCCATGTGTGCTGATATTCTTTTTCCCCTCCCCCCTTAATTAGAACATCCATGTGTGCCTCGGCGGCCTGTTTGTACCGGAGGCATATATTACTGCTACACGACAGTACGTTGCCCAAGCAAACAGTTGGTCCCTTGAAGAGCTTTGTCTTGAGGTCAATGTTACAACTACACAGAATGCTGTCCTGGATGCATGCAGTTTTGGAGTCACAGGTAAACTTACTGTGGAAAGAAGGAGTACAGTACTTTGAGAAGCTCCTAGTGTTAAATGGGCTGCATCAACTGAAAAGGTCATATCGTTGTCAAGAGTTAATGGATACTTTCTGAAGTTGTTTAAAGATCTTGTTAATAGGGGAGTATTTATAATGGTAATAAATATCAAGACTCAGGTCAGTATAGGTTTAGGCAGTATTGGATAGTATATCTGTTACAACTTCTCTTTCTGGGTGTATGAAATACTTCTTACTTTTTTTAGTGGACTTAGGAGAGAACCAGAACGGCCGTAGTTTAAAACATGTTGCAGACTTTGATGGATTAACATCACAGCCGTTAAATGATACATAGGGAGACTTGCTTTCTCTGAATATATGAAAGTTTTTAGAGTTCTAAAGTATATTTCAATTTACAGGCCTGAAGCTTCAGGGAGCTACATGCAGTAACAACAAGCTGTCGCTTTCAAATGCTATTTCAACTGTGCTGCCCATTACACAGCTTCGCTGGATCAAGCAGACAAATGCTGATAAAAAAGCAAATGTTGTAAGTATTGCTAAAAATAACTTTAAAAACAAAACAAAACTCTTAAAATGAGATCTCTTTGTGGCTGTCCAGCTAGCAATTTTTTTTCTCCTGAAGCACTATGGCTACCTTCTTTCTGGCACCACAAATAAAGTTGTTCTTTTCTAATATTCTCAGCGTCAGGTGGTAGCTAAGTTCCAGACAGACCTAGCACTGACTAGATCTTTCCTTTGTAGTTGGGTAAGAGGGGGGAGAAGTATCCAAAAAACATTAATGCTGTTCAAGCCAAAACTTTAACATATTCATATAAAGAAGGCTAGGCTTTGAAGTGAATTTCTTATGCCTGTTCATTTGTCTCATATTGTATATTAAGTTACCTGAGACCAAATTCCCATCTCAAATACCACCTAGTGGTATGGAAGCTTCTTGCACTCTTCAGCTGCCTCGCATAACTCTTCTGTATTCACGTTTTTCCCAGGTAACATTACCAGTTTATCTGAACTTCACTCGTGCTGATCTGATTTTCACAGTGGACTTTGAAATAGCTACCAAGGAAGACCCTCGCAGCTTCTATGAACGTGGTGTTGCAGTTCTCTGCACTGAGTGAAAAACTATGTTTTGATTGGTAATACTTCAGTAATTGTCAGTCTTCTGTGTATTCTTCACCTATACTTTGTAGCTGATAGGGTTAGGTTAGGTTGTCAGATGGATTTGTGTAAAGTTGACTAGAAAGAAGGGAGGAGTGTACTGGAAAGCTGGTAGGCTAGATTTGTTCAGAGGAAAGCTGGATGAGATTTTTAGATGGTTATCGACATGAAATTAGTTGGATCATATATGAAATAAAATCTAGACTTCTGACTATTTCTGGAATTATTGTGGTGACTTTTGTCTGGAAAAACTTCACCTGTGATTTTCTCAGAGAATAAAAAGTAATAAATAAGTTGGTATTCAAGCATATTGTTGACCTTCACACACCTCGCTCAGCTAACCTTCAGCACCAAGAACCTTTTATCTAAACTGTAGAAACAAGAACCTTGAAACAGAAGTCTTTAATGCAGCAAGACACAAGGCCTGATGTTATCTGTTATGAGGTCTGATAGCAAACAAATTATTCAAACTGTCTCGTTTGAAGTAAGGTGCCTTTACATCACTGTTGAGATGCAGTCAGAAGCTAGAGCATCCTAAACAACACTTTCTTGTCCTACTGACTACAGGAATTCCTCTCTTAAGCTGCTTTTATGGTAACATAAGGCTCCACTTACCCTGTCTCTTTAACCCAGGAAGATAGCGTTAGATGCCTAAATAAGAAGAAGTTGCAGTCTTATTTCAGAGACTCAAATACGACCAATAAACTAGGGGAGCTGAGAGTTCCTGCCAATTGTTTGGGTATTTGCTTGCTTGTGTGAAGTCATTGGGTAAGCATTTCTACCCTTCTGCCCAACCTGGCAGAGCAACTGTCTAACATCATATCCTCTCTAACAGTGGCTAATATCAAGTGTTCAAAGATGTACATCAAGAACACAGATACATAGGTTTTCAGTGTTAAAAGGGAAGTCTCAGGACCTCCTACCTCCCAGTGATCTATCCTATGAAGCACTGACTTTCTGAACCTTCATCAGCTCTAATGTTTGTTCTGATAAGCAGTTCTACAGTACAGCCCTGTGCGGGGAGGAAAAAGTAATTCTTATTTCAGCCTGCCCCACTTACTTGTTTCAGTTGATGTATATTAGTTACTAAACTGGAGAATTCTTGCTGCCTACCTGTTCCATACTATTTTGTAGTTCCTGGAGTTAACTGCTGTAGGTTGAATTGTCCTGGCTTTTTTTTTTTCCTTATAAAGAATGGATCCCAGACCAGCACATCACATGATCTTTGTCTCCTTGTAGCTGTCATACCTGATTTTGAAGAACAGAGGTAGGAACTACATGCATCATCCAAGATCAGTTTTGACCATAACCTAATAGTCTTGTCCTATTTCAGCTTCTATGAGTTGCATTCCTTTCCTTCAGCTGAACATCAGTGTCTGGAATTCATACCATCACTCCTTCCAGGATCACTTCAAGCACCTTGTACAGTGACAAAGCAAGCCTCTTAGTGATCACAACGGGCTCAGAGAATACCAGTTGTAAAGTATTAGCTTAAGTATGTAAAAGCTCTAGCTATGAGTGGTTCAACTGAACACGCACCTTTCAGCTACTACTTCTTGTGCATTATCAGCCCCCTGGTCTGTGGTACCAGCTTACAGCTATTATAGAAATCTTCAGTTAAACCAATTCCATTATTCACAAGTACTAATGAGGAGATCAGGGTAGTCTCTAATATGCTTTAAGTAGCCAGAGCATCCCAAACAATACTCAAGCTTTTCATATATTAACTTCTGAACTGAAAATGCACCTTTGGGTAATATAGGCCTAATGCTGCAGAAGTTAAGCCACAGTTGGTCTCTCACACAGAATAAGCAAGACCTTGAATGTCTGACTAAATACTGTCACCACATAGCTTACCTTTCAATATCTTCTCCCAATTGTTCCTGTGTTATTTTTTCTACTGGATTATTTCAGTATGCTGTGTAAAACACCTGGTTTAAGTAAAATATTCACTATATGAAGATTCAAGTGAGTTGGCTGCTCACTTGAAGGCTGGTAGTTCAGTTTTGTTTAGCCCTAGATAAAGTGGTTAAGACTACTCAGCAGACAGCTAGGATTTAAAATGGTATGACTTCCTTGACAAGACAGGGTGAAGGCCTTAGCTGCTTCACAATGTGGTGTTTTTAAAGCTTTCCATTAGTCTTAATTCTAGAAAGATACGGCCTACTTGCAACACACAAAAATCTGTAGTTGCAAAGATTTATTTGCAATTAACTTCACAACTGTCTTCAAGGAGTTAAGAACTACATTCCCAGTAAACAGCCCTGACTTCAGCTTTCTGTGCCACTTAGCAAGTCAGAGGGCAAGCATAGTAGCCTGCGTCTTAGGGCAAAGGGCTCTGAATCTTAAAAAGATACTTGCTCTAACCACTTTGTTTCCAAGCCAATTGAAAACCAACTACTTATCTCCAAACTGAAGATAAGGGGAAAAAGATAATTATGTAGCTGTTAATGGAATGGTATAAGCTACCTTTATTAGTATTTAAAAAGAATCTGTAAATTAGTTAATCTCTGCCAGTCATGCAGAATTAATGCTTTCACAGGTAGTTGGTACTGACATATTCCAGGCAATCATACTTCCATAGATATAGCCCATTTATGTGGAAGGGGCACTACTGAAAGATTATCATCAAGGAGGGCAATCAGAGTTTTTGCTGACTAGCTGACCTCCCATCTGTGTGCCCCACTTCTGCAGCTCATAAGCTGCTGGTCTCACTAAGGAAGAAGAGTACTTGTGTTCAATTTTTCATTGTAAATTCTAAACTGGCAGACTTACTGAGAATATATACCTAAAATATTGTTCAAAACAGTAACAGGTATGTTGATAGCACAAGTCAACAGCTCTGTGATTAAAGAAGAAATAAAAGCTAGATTGTTACACACAATTCAGCTTAATGCAATTCAGTTGTTTGTAGTCAAACCTGTAGGATTATTCACCACACAGCTACTTCCCTCCTGTCACACAGTAGATCAGACAAATGAAGAGCAAAACACTGGGGAGTGAAACAGGTGAGGGATAAGCAATAGCTATGGAAAAGTCAATTGCAGTTTAGTTATTCATCCTTCCCTCCTCAACATACCCTTGTAGTACTTGTTTGAAATTACACTGCCGCTGAACAGGTGTCTCCAGGCACTACACACAGGAGTCTGGCACCCAGGCACACATTAGCTATGAGTCTGCAGACATGCCTTAGCTAGTTCTCACTTAAATTGCCACAAGCTTGTTCAATTGCTTCCATCTTTTCAGATGGATCTCAATGCCTGCAGTACGCAGTGCAGCTGTGTTTCTGTCAGGATTAAGTTAGTTTATTTAAAGCTTGTTCAGGTACTGCCTGCAAAAGAAATGTCTACCAGGTTCACTTTTTAGAACAAGCACTTCAGCTATTTATTCATACCTCAGATGGCACGGAATTTCTTTCTTCTTAGTTTTTCACCAGCACCCTCTGCAATGGGAAGTCCTTGTTTTCTTTTAATTAGTGGCTGTTTGGACATTGTACCATCAGAGTCACCTGCTAGCATGACTTGAGGAGCCCTGTCACCTGGGCTTGCAAATAGATCTGCAGAGGCTGAAGAATTAATACCCATGAGTAAGGAATGGTCTGGTGTCAGCCACATGGAAGTAAATGCTGCTGTGGCTCTAGTCAGTTCAGAGGATTGCAACAGGCTTCTTGGGAAATCCTTCTGTTGGCTAGGAAGTTCCAGGGGTGCTTTACAGTCATTTACTGTCTGAGTTTCACTGATTTGTGTTTCTGGGCAGAGCCAGTGCAGAGGTTTAGGGAAGGACTCCCCATCTTCTGAAGTATCAGTATCCTCCAAAGCCATTCCTTTTGGGCTACTGTCCACCCATGGTGCAACTTTTATACTATTTAAAGAATTCAAGCTACAGTCAGAGTGAACAGACGCATCTTCTGAATCACCGTCATAAGGATCTAAAAACTAAAATAGAGATCTCTCTAAATATGGTGGATACTTATTTTTTCTGAAGAAAAATATACAGGTAACATACAATGGGCTTAAGAAAAAACACTCTTCAACATAGCAAGTCATAAATTTACTATGGAAGTTCTGTTTATCCACATGTTCCCACTCTATTTTAATTTTTGGGTGGTACACTGAGAACAAGGCTGCTGTATAACAGCTGAACCTACTTGCAATCCCTTGGAGTCCCTTGCCTTCTTGAGTCCTTCAGAAAGTGGGCTAGGCAAGACCTATTTAAGAGAAGTTAATAATAGGTTTAAGGCATCTTCCTATGAGTTATTGATCACTCAAAGTAGAAGTAGAGTAGGCAAAAACCTAGAGAAGAGGAAGCCAGATTGTCCCCCTTGTCCCCTCCCAGAAGATAACAAAAGTTTGTATCAGACATTCTAACTTCTAAAGGTCTGGTAAAAAGCAAAAAGAGAGAAAGAAAAATTAGCCTAAAACAGAGAGACTGAGGAGAACTATGGTAAATCTTAAAGCACTTAAGATGTCACTATGAAGAGAACGATAAGTAACTGTATACCCTACTAGCAGAAGTTTAAAAAAAAAAAAATCAGAATTTAATTAATAGTAGAGAACATGTAATTTGGAGGGAAGTGCTCTAACCTCTAAATTAGGTCACCTTTTGTTCTTTTACATTAGGTATGATCTGAAGTTCACCTTCATTATGAATTTTTACAACTACACAAAAGCACAGACCCTGTCTCACCATAGGAGCAGGGGTTTAGGCCATGGCAAGCTCTGTGCTTCCAAGAGACTTAGAGTCTTGGGGGTGCTCATTCTTGGCACTACACCTATGAGAGCCAGCAACACGTAGTATTTCTGTAAGCTCAGTTTAAGCACCCAGATACAGAAACTTATCTATGAAGGTCCCAAGAACAACAAAAATCAGAGTTCGCAACAGCATTACAGCTGTGTTCTGCTGTTTTGTACCTCCACATCACAGACGTAGGAGCAGGCAAACAGATCGAGTTCACCAGAGCTTAGCTACACACAGAGGGCAGGGTGGGATGGGGGGCATGGTACTAAACCCCAAGCCAGACCTCTACTCCAGAATCAGTTTTTGTTGTTGCTGTTTTCACCCAGTTGATATTAAACACACTGGTTTGACAGACAGAACAGTGTTCTAGAAGTTACCAACATTCATAACTGCCACAGCAACAGAGCTGCTCTCTTAATCTCATCCAAAATGAGCATTCAGCAGGCAGAGGTTCTCCACCCAGCAGCACCAGAGCTGCTGACAGTCAGCCACCAGAGACAGCCTCGTTCAGCTTTAAGCACTTTCTAGCAGAGAAGCACTTACGCTGTATTTGTCTAACCCGAAACACTGGTACTTCCCTGCCTTGCCCTGCCTGCCCCCGCCCCAGTTTTGCTAAACCTACAGTTGTAAGGAAGAGCCTGATGAACAGAACAGTGTTGTGGGGTTGCTGTTGGTTTGTTCCCCTGCCCACTTCCCCTGTCCTTTCACAGTCAGGAAACCAAGAACCCCAGGAACCACGCCTTAGGCTCTCCCTACCGAGAGCGAGGGGAGGGAACAGCAGCTGTTAGGTACCAGTCAGGGATAAGAAGCTCATCACCACCAAAATGCTCCAGAGACTCCAGCCTCACCTCAGCACTGGATTCAGATTCAGACTCCGTACTTGACTCTACTACACACTTCTGCTGTAGAGGAAGAAAAAATACTGCTCAAAGCAGAAGTTAAGGCAGCTTTGGGTCAAAGCTGAGGTTCTAGTACAAGTTTCGATGCTGTGTTTTTCCAAAGCTTTCATCATCTGAAGCCAGTTTGTCTTTTTCGGATATCCCATGTTTGTGGTGCTGATTGGGTTGTGTGAGTGAGAAACAAGAGAAAATCGTTGTCTGTTATTCTCCCCAAAAAAGTTTCCTCCCTCCCTTTTTTGTTTCTTTGCAGGTGATACCATTTGAATTGATTTACTCACACATGTTCCTCATGAGATACTTTCCAGCACAGCTATCTGCACCATCAGGCTACTGACAAAGCAACTAAAGCCATCTAAATTATATTTTAACAGGGAGATAAAGAAATAACAAATTAGAAAAAAAGTTACCATGTATTTATGTGCCAGTCTTTCTATGCAGTCTGGGCTCTTAACAGAACTCTTCATTTCCTGAGCAACTAACAAAACAGAAAGAGGGTAGGAAAACGCAGAAAGTTCTCGTTGATAAATTGCCTAGACATGGTAACTCCCTTTATGCTAGAAAAGTTTGTCAATCCTTCACAAAGTGTGTGTTAAGTTACTAACTAAAGGCAGCTTCTGTTTAAAAAAAACAAACAAGAAGCCACTATCCTCTACCAAAACAATAACTTGATTCACTGGTCGTTCACAGAGTGCAATAAAGACATACATTTTTTGAAGAAGCTTACACTCAGTAAGGGGTTTTTGGTTGTTTAAGGAAAGGCACTGTACGTTTTCAGAACCCGAAGAGGTATCTATACCCGAGACATCGGACAGGACCAGAGGCTGGCAGACACAAAGCCGCGCTCAGAGCCAGCCCTTTACCCCAGGCCTCCCGACGGGGCCCTGCTTCCAGGAGCGCTCACCTCTCCCCAGGCGTTCCGTGGGCTGCCCAGCCCGCCGCCTCCGCCGCTGCCTCTTCTCCGCCGAGGCCATCCTCCTCCCCGCGCCTTCAGCCGCCTCCAGCTTTATACGCCTGGGCTCCCGGCCCCCCTCGCCCCACCACTCGCACCTGCCTCCCGCCTCAGCACAGAAACGCCTCCCCGCTGAGAAAGGTGGAAGCAAAGCGAGACAAGGAGAGTGAAGGCCTCCTGCCAAAGTGCTCTCTGCCACAGCTAAAGGCTCCGGGCACAAAATGGGTTCACAAGAGCCGACTGCAGGGAGGTCTGCAGAAGACATCTGCAGAAAAAATCATGGCAGGTTGGGCACTCTGCTCGCTACGAGCATTACATTTACAGCACACCTGCAGCTGAGCTTGCAAGGCCTGGCGGCCAGAGATGCGTCGCTCCCCCTCTGCTCTCACTGCTTTGCTTTCTATAGCCCCTTTTCGTTCACACGACTCCCAGAAAATAGTCCATAGTCAAGGGAGCATAAAAGGCTTGGTGGAACAAGTGTCTGTCACTGGAGCCAGCAGCCGGTTGTCCCTCCAAAAAGGCACCAGGAGCAGGAGACACGACGGGGAGCAGCTGCAGCAGACACCACAAGCCTCCATTCCCCTCCTGCCACCAGCTGAGCTATGCATGCCCTACTGCTCCTCTCCCATCCCCTTACCTTCTCTGCCCAGGCCAAGACCAGCCAACTGGTTATCTCCCCTCTTTGGATCCTTCATCTGCTTTCGCAGCAAAACAGAGACCAGTCGAAAGTCTCCTACGACACTGAAGTGGGATCTAAGAGGTGCTAAGTCAGTGCTTGCAGTGCCAGCTGATTTGAATGAGTGCAAACAATCATCATCCTTCATCCAAACACGTGGCTTGGAGTCCTTTCCCTCAAAAGCCTGCCTAAAATAAGCTACTGATGCTTCACAAGCAACAGATGTTAGCAATAAGGACCCATCAGGTGGGACCCAAGAAAAGTGTTTGTTAGTCTCTGAGGGATTACAGGTGAAACTGTGACATTAGGAATCACGTCTTCCATGCACAAAACATCTGAAAAATGCAAGATGGGACTGCATTGCAGTGAAAGTGTTTTTACTTCACTTGCAACAGGGAGCGATTGAAACAAGATTCTTAGTCGAAATCATCTGAGTTTATCAGCTGAAGCAGGTACAGATCAGAGTATGAAGGTCTGCAGCCACAAAACCATAAGATTCTTGGTCAGCCCGCTGCGGAACACTAATCAAAATACATCTCAGTCAGGCCTGAGAGTGTTGTGACTAGCTGGAAACAAGGTACCGTAGAAACCACAAGCTTGTCTTGCGCTGTGGAAATGTTTCTGTCTATCAGCAGTACTGGAAATCTTTGACCCAACTTCCTATTAAAATCAAGCTGTGAACAAAGACATTGAAAGCACAGTTTGCAGCTGTTTTGCTTAACAGCGATTGGCTTGACCCTTTACTTCATCTGTACTTGCGCGTATGGTGCAACATATGACTGCAAGCGTGGCCAAACTACAACTGGTGCTTCAGTTTCCTCATTTCTACAGCTTACCTTGAAAAGTGCCACAGCAGCTATTATTGTTAGTATATGACTGTTGATTCTTTAAAATAAAAAAAGAGAGAGAACAAAGCTAGCCTTTACATGCCTGTGCTCCCAGCTGTTTGCATAAAACAACATCCCATTCTCATCCTCATGAGTTCTTCTCTGCGTGACGCAGGGCAGAAGGGCTTGGAAGACAAAGAGTCGCCCTTGGTGTCTCCCGTAGTTTGGGGGTATAGAAGTGCTGTGTTCAGAGCTAGCTGTTCTAAATGATCCCAAGGGACCAAATCCAACAGTGGATATTTTGTGATACACTAACCATGAGAGTTTTTAAGAATCTCGGTTTTCTTCTGTGCTTCAGAGGCAGCACGAGCCAGAGACCTGAACTGGGAGTCAGAGAACATAGGTTCCATTCTTGATTTTTCTTTGTGTCTTGATGCATGACCTTGGAAAAATTACTTCACAAAGGGAATGAATTAGCACTGTTTGAGAGCTCGGATATGTTTAAATCAATATATAGAAGGCAATACATATATAAGGCAAGAAACAGCTCGATAGGGAAGAGAGGTTTTTTCCTTGATGTTTTAGTTCACGACAGCCACTTTAACCACCACGTGAGTGAAGCTGTGAAACATCACTCGTGCTCAGAGTGGTCAGACACAAGATTTTCATTTTACAGAAGCACATGCTGATCACCAGGTTCCGAAATACAACACAAGGCCAGCTGCGACTTGTGCATTTAACTTTGTTAAACTGCCACGGTCTAACTTTACCATGCAGCAACATTTGTGCAGTACTTCGCTGTCAGCCTCTCTGCACAGCTGCAGCGGAGCAGAGCTTAGTGCTTCCCGGCAGCTGTTTGGTCAGAAGCCAAGGCTTCTCAAGTTGAAGACCAGCTCCCACAGCAGGCAGCTGACACATCTTCCCGCTTTTCAGAAAACTTCCTGTAAGTTCCTGGGTTGTTGATGCATATAGTGGACATCTCACAGCAAATACATAAAACTTGAGTTTTACCAAGCCAGAAAACCACGCTAATGTTTGGAGAAGCAATTTCATTTTTAAAGGCTGGCCAGACTATTGCTGTTTTATTTCCAAGTTTGTTCACGAGTACTGGAGAAGAAATATTTTGCCTGACTTGAAATATATCTCCTTAGTCACCCGAAAGTTTCTTTGACGTGCTGATGCTGTTCTGAAGATGAAGTGTTTTATAGTAATGCTCCTGGAGTGTCCACATCCCCTTCTTTCCTTCGAGGCAATAAGAGCAAGAACAGTATTTTGGCTGCCTCAGTTCCCTTACCCACTACCTTAGGTTCAAGGCTGGGGTCTTGTAATTAGGATACTGAGACAGCAAGGAAGGTGATCACAGCATGAATATGCAGACTCCACTTATTAAATCCCAGTTACACGTGACCAATAAGCCTTTTTTAAAAAAAAAAAAAAGTCCTCTGTACATTCTCACCCTTAGTTCAGTTGCAGCAGTAATTGCATCATGGGAAGCAGGCAGGATACGAAGTTCTAACTGAAAGCTGACAGAAGTCACTCCACCCACCCGATGAGCTGCTGTGCAGATGCTGGACCTGTTTCTCAGCGCTACATGCAGGCTGTAACACAGCTAAGTAGTTGAACAACACGACTCTCACATCTCTACACATACAGCCACGGTATGCCAAGGCACCACCGTTTCCATTGTGATCCAACCCTAGCAGGTGAGGGACAGAGGTTACTCTGCAGACTTCTCATATACACGTTCTGCTCCACTTTGATTTAATGCTTTGCCGAACTTTGGGGCACTATGCAACAAAAGCCGTCTGCTGTCTGACATGTGCAGTTCTTTCTTGCTTGAACATGTGCCTGGCTTCTAGGAATGCGTCCTGCTTGTTTTAATGGCTACTTCCAATGGATTTCATGCCAACTGAACATCAAGAGATGCATTAGAATCACTTAAGGAATACAATAAATCAGTCAGCCACTTTTTTGCAGTTTCAGCTTTTTCTGTTCAACATTACCGTTTTACCACTGTTGAGACAGGTAGATTGAACAGCGGATGGCATAAAAGCTGAATGGGGGCTTCATAAACTGAGAGAGGACTAGGCTGAGTTCTTGCAACGTAGCTGTTTCTCTGGCTGGCTAGTCAGTTTTAGCAAACCTTCCAAAATCCATTTACCTCTGGAGTACACACAGACCTTTAACCAGTCATCATACAGTAAGCTTGATATATATGTTCAGTAGAGACAGAAAAGCTCCAGGGGAAATGTTTGTATTCAGTTCATTTTGACCCGTGGTCATTGCTGTTACGAACAGCCTAAATTCAAAAACTTTCCAGTTTAAAATTACAGAGCTCACTCACCTTGGCAGGGGTCTGTGGGATCATACAGGACCGAAAGGACTTCAAGCTGACATCAGTGTTCAGGCAACAAGACAGTACAGAAGCAGCATTTCTATCAGAAATGCACTGTTTCTGTCTTCTGTCTTTTGGTGGATCCCAAAATCCACCTGTTCTGTCTAGGTGAACATGGCATGAAGATACTGAGCAGATGTCGTATCTCATTTTTACAGAAAAAGAAAGTCTGGAAATCATTTTGTTCAAACTATGCATGGGAATCACAGGTGTTTATAGGTTTTGTCTTGCTCTTATTACTCTCTAGAAAGCAGATTGGAGGAAAAGCACGGGAGGCTACAGAGAACGGAGCAAGAAAACTCCTAATTCTCATGACTCCATTCAATGGATGTTGGAGTCTGTACAATCTTCTGTTCCGGATCTAACTTCAAATTGAAATGGTGCACCTGGTAACTAGTGTTACAGCACACGCTGACAGTGCCGACTGTCTAAACCGGTGTCTGCAAAGAATGTCTTCACTGAATTAGCACGACCCTCCTTTAGGGGTTTGCCTTGTGCAATAGCCTTAACATTTGGCTTTGCTTCCCAGAGTGATTTTGTAACATCCTGGCCCTGGAATCACTGAAATGCTGCTTGGTTGTACTATCAAGAAATGCATCTCATGCTCTCCTCTCAAGTAGAAAAGAAGGCACCGAGCAGGCTCCACAGCAGATGGCCACAAGGACTGGCTCCACTGCATTTGAAGCTGGTCCCTTTTCACTTGCTTTAGGAACGCAGTCTGGTGTCTTTAGCTGAAGTTTTGTTCTTTGAAAAGACAGGGAGTAACATGAGCTGTCTGGCCATCTCCTACCACAGAGAATGCCGGGAACAGTTCATGTCAGCTGGGAGCTCTCGGGGATGAAGATGCTGCATACAGATTTGCCCAATTTATAGGAGAAAAATTAAAAACGTCCTTCATGCCTCTCCTTATGGCACTCTCCAATGCCAGCCACCTTACATGACTACATGAACAGAATACCATGGGACCAAGAGGTTTACTTTATAATCCCTTGATGCTTCATTTTCTGATCTGCCTCAACATACATAAGCTCTGCCCAAAACCAGTATCTACATTTTAGAAAATGACTATAATCAAGTATATTGTTCCAAACCGATAAAGCATAAGCAAACACATTTAAATTATTCCAGAAGAGATTATCTTGGCAAACTTTCTAGCTCAACCACTGAAGAGCCTGAAGAAAATGAGCAATAGTTAGCATGCTACCTTTATAGCCTCACCCTCAAATGCCTCAGTAACAGCCTGGGAGAAAAGGCAACAAGATATCCCGGTCACATGTACATCACCACATCATCCCCTGCATTAATCTCAATCCAAAAACAAAACAAAGTATTTCCATAACTTGCTGAACCTGTACACCTATTTCCCTAGAAAAAAAACAGGAAGTCTGAAGAAGGGGATTGGCCTTCCCAGAAGCCTTGCCTTTCCAGACCCATCAACCCACACTTCTCTCAGGAACCTAAGATGGACTCATCCTTGACCACCTAAACTTCACTTGTAGTTGCCTGGGTGTATAGACTCAGCACAGACCTACAGCGGGATTTCACGAAGTAAGGCCCAGCCCAGCCGTAGCCAAAACAATTATCATTTTGAAGCTTTAATTCTACTACCCAAGCTCCAACATTGCGCAGGTGAAGCTAGGATAACCTCAGAAATTTCACAGTGCATTAATGACAGGACGAAGCGTGGATATTATTAATACAGCTATGCTTACTTCAGGCGACATGAAGTTTTTTTCATTAATTTTTCAGCAGTGCATTGTAGAACTGGAAACATCTGTTCTTTGTTCACACACGTCACCGTCCCACTCTGGTAGCAGAGGTCGCTGTAAAGCAGCTGCAACAGAGTTCTCCAGAAATCCGATAGATCTTGAAGGCTCGATATCCATGGGTGAGGGGCATGCAGGCCTCTGGGGCCATCTTGCCTCTGCACTAGTTCCAGATTTCTGAGACAGTTCATATGATTCCACTAAGACTGTTGGAAAAGCAGATTTCTCCTTAATGATTGTTTCCACTGTTGTTTTAAAATCATTTTCTGGTGCCATATAAATATCACTGTGGGACTCGCTAACTGGCAGGACTGAGTTTCCAGGTGTCAGAACAAGCTGATCTTCTAAAGAGAAAACCTCTCCCAAAGCTACTGCCTCTGGCACGTCGTGCATCAGTACAGGTTTAATTCCTCTGTGACGTTTACAGCTAGTGAGATTGATACTGCAGTTTGAGTGAAGCGATCTGTCTTCTGAGTAACCACAGTAAGCATCTAAAAACTAAAATAAAATGACTACAAGTGAGTGAGATGAGTTCTGTACTGTTTGGGCCATTTCCTACCAAAGGAATCACCGAAGTACTGGGATAGAAGGTTTCCTGCAGACTTCCAGCACACAATACTGTCTGCCACAGGGGCCAGCAAAAGCAAAGCAAGAATGCCGGAAAGCATTTTAGCAAGTAGAGCACAACCCCCAGTGACACTTTGCAGGAAAGACTATCACCGCTACCATTTTAGAAATCATTCCACAGATCCTTTCATGTAACTTCTACTTTACAACAAAAGCTTGTTAACAGCTTTTTAAATACTGCTTCAGGAAAAAATAGTGAAACAGTACTTTAAAAGGCCTCATAAAAAAACAAGTAGGTTTTTGGTTTTTTTTAAAAGCTACTACAGAAAAATATGTGGAATATATTTTCTAATACAGAAAGGCAACTCCTTAATGTAATTTACAATGAGCCATAAATAGGTAACAAAAAAGTAACAGTGAAATATAGTTGGATACTGTACTCCTGTAGTTTAAAACATTGATGAAATGCTTGGCTCTACTTTAGGCCTAATGGTTCAAATCAGAATTCTGTGCAGTGAGGTAAAAAAGCCAAACATCCTTTGCCCCCCACCCTCTTCCTCATCATCCCATCAAGACTGCACCTTGGTACGAAAGTAAGCGTGTCTCCGTCTTATCTTCATGCTGTTGCTAAGGTCACTGAATGCTTCTCTAACACATCTCCTCCTCCCCGGACCAGCCATAGCTGATTTTTTATTCACCAGCAGGTTTTTTTTTACCTTAGTTTTTTAAAAATACGATGTTCATACAACTGACTAGCATAAAAACACATCTTTGTCTAAAATCACTTTTCATTGTAAGGTTTTAAAAAAGAACATTTAAACAACATTATTGCATAATGAACTATCAGAAACATAAAACCATCTGAAATTCATTTCACTCTTTCTTTAGGGTGCCCTCCCTATTAAGTAAGTTCTCATCTAAAAAAAGTTTAATTTACGCACAGGCAGAAGACCATCTGAAATGATTTCGCCAAAGCTTCTATTGTAAAATTTTTAAGATCTCCAACTACAAATTTTTGAACATGAATGAATGAACATCTCATATTCAGCTGTAAATGAGTGCAATACTTACCTGAAAAAGACACATCATTGCCTGTGAAAACTGTAGTGTTTATATATGTAGACTATCAAATGGTGCATTCTAGATGCATTTTTATTTCATAAATCCAGTTCCCTCTCATTCACCACAGCACAGAATTTACTCATGTATTTTTTCTACTCCTTTCCTTGTGACATCTGGAACTTCACCAGGTTCAATTGCTTGTTGCAGCTTCTAGGACAATGAAAGCCACTTTTCTTCTCTGCTACCATCCAAGTTCTGGGCTGTACTGCATGCAGTGGTGGGAGCCTTTCACTAGAACAACAGGCACACCAGCAATTTAGCTCCTAAGGTTCAAAAATGCAGAACAGGTGTACCAGGTTTCCTTCAAGAGCAGAGGAATCAAGTACTTCTGAATTCAGTACCCTAATGCCTTAACTCTGATACAATTTCAAAAAAACTAGTATCACCAGGAAAATGTTCTGAACTTCAGCAAAACCTCTGATCACCAGCAACATAATCGCTAAACAAGGAGGCAAGGAGAGTGCTTATGGTCAAGCTGTGAAAAAGCTTCACTGTAATCACCTATTCAGAGTGGTTGACTCCACTGTCCTGAAGCTCGAATAAGCAGTAACATTTTTGTATCGGTATCTAACCCTCAGCAGAACTTTGCTGTCCATTTCTGCTTAAACAAACTTCTAAATTCTAAGCAGTACTGTACCGTGAACCTCATTGTAGGGTTAAACAGCCCTGAAAAAGATAGAAGTTATCATTAGGAGCTCACTCTGCCTGTCCTAAAGTCTACCCTTGTGCACTGCAATACTTTACTGTTAAAACAATAACAAAATTAAGAAACAAAGCTTAGGACCTGCTACAACAGTACAGTAGCTGTGCAAGATAACTTCTGGTGACAGTGTCATTCTTATTTGCTGAAGTGTATTTCAGCAAAAAGCTGGTAAATGAGAGGAGTTCTACATTCTCTGCCAAAACAAAACATGTTTTGTCCTTGTGTCCTTTCTGCAAGATCTAAGGTCTGACTGCTCCAGTAGTGTAACGCAGGAAACAACTCAAAGACACTCATTGCAAGAAACACTTGAGATGTAACCTACAAGTTTCACCTAAATTCTTTTCTAACAGATATATTAATTTCCAAGAGACGTGAAGTTTGAGTCATCAGTCTTCTATGCCACCAAACTTTGGATCTCAGTTTACTCATTAGAAGACATTTTGAGAACTTATCACAAACACCTCAATAGAATAGATTCTAGTGAGACCTTGGAGAAATTACCTAAAGCAGACTGAAATCAACCCAGTGGTTTTCAACATTTGAGCATCAAGATGAAGCCTTTATCTTTTGATCAGTTTCTATCATCCACGCCCCAAAATGCAAGTCAGTACTGATGGACACACATTTTGAAGTGTGCAACTCCTCTCAGAAGCCAAGACAGCATCTGTTCTTATGTCATACTCATTACTATAGCAACAGCATATTCACTACTATGGCAAAAGAATGTAGCTGAATGCATGGAAGACATCTCAATCATGCTGCTGAAGACTGAAACTGAATCTTAACTAGTTTAACTAGGAATAACTAGGAACAGCGACACCAAACTTTCAAGTAGATCTCGTTTCCAGGTTGGGGCAGGGGAGAACAAAAACATGTTGCCTCACTGCCTAAGGAAGTGTTTTATGTTCTGACATCTCCTACCTCTGCCTTACCTCTCTGCCAAGTGTAGCTTTCACTAACATACTAAGTACCAAGACATTTCATAGTCTGAAATACCTATAATTCAAAGTGATTTTGGACATTTTAAGTAATAAGTAGCACATGGAAGACAATGGTCTCACATGGAGTGACCTATGACTTTGAGCCATTTTGTAGATGCCAAAAGATCACCCATTTTCAACCTAGTAAGAGCAAAAAAAGCTCTGCAACGAACTGTGGGTACAATACTTAGCCTGTGTCTTTTTGGAAGGCATTTTTCTTCAAAAACTTAGGAAAAAAATGCTATGTTCCTTTCATGGTGCAGATCCTCCATCTCAGTGACAAGTGTGAACATCTCCCTACTGAAGCAGTGTAACAATTCAGGAGTGGCCTAACAGTAAGTTTCAGGGTAACAGTTGGGATAACTAAAAACACTTTATACTGAAGCAGTCTCAAGTTTCATACTCAACCCATTAGTTTCATTTTGGAGGAAGAACTCTATTTGCAGAAACATGAGCACGTCTATCCAGTAAACTGACATGCAAAACATTAAAGGGGCAACAGGCTGGGTACTTGCTCCTACCCCCTCCTCCTTTCTAATTCATCAAAAGCTAACTTGGTGCTGTTTGCCCTCAAATGGCAATGGCTTTAACCTACACTACACAGACTTCCAAGTTACCAACCCATTAGTCAATACATCACCACCATCTCATGGCTTCTTATGACAGCCTGTATCATTTCATACTGACCACCTAACACCACATGCAAAGCTCACTGCTACTGCAGCACAATGAACCAGGCTTACAGCTTTAGGAGCCGGGTTCCATATGTACAATTTCCAAAAAAACTGCTGGAGTACAAACATCAAGTTAATTCCAACTTGAAATAAATCTCTTTTAGAGATTTAAAGTGCTAACTTGAGTTGAGAACTGCCTCTGCTTTTCCACTCCCAACATGTGACATTGGCCTACAGGGGCACTGCATGCAACATGAATTGTAGATGTACATCAACAGCTAATAATACTTGAAATCCGAAGCAACATTCACGCTTCGAACAGCAGCTTTTGTTTCCACTGTTAACAGACAAGTCAATGACACAATTCATTCTTAACACTTTTATTCTTACAGTTCTAGGTTTGAACTGTACATGCAGAGTTGCATAAGTCACAATAAGTGGATTCTATTCTATGGTAGAGTGCAATCCAGAATCCTTGAACAGTATAAAAAACAACTTTAAACATCAAGACCTTGTTAGGAGCAAAAGGGTTAAAGCTTCCCCAAGTATTTCAGCTCTGATAGATACCTAGTTACTAGGTACTGTACTGTTAGACATATTCAGACTTGAAGAGCTGTATAACACTAAAACTAACATCCAGATGTCATACCATCTTTGTTACTTCCCCAAATTTCTGGCAATTAAGAATAAGTCAAAAAACCCTGCCACCTGCAACCAGCTAATACAGACAAAAATAACTACTCCTTACTTGCCTGTCTAGGGTTGTACAGTGTTAAAGAAAATATTCCCTCAATGGCATTTGTATCTCACATCAGCTGAAAAAGCAATGTAACAAAAATAAAGGTATAACATCTTTGAAAATAAATATAAAGAGGGAATGCAGACAAAGTGTCAAAGATTTTTTTTTTGGCAGGTAACATTCATAATATACAAAATATAACTTATTCATATTAGCCAAGGAAACATTCATGAGTTCCTGTAAACTGTTTTAATCCACCTCCTCCATGCGTGATGTGTCATCATCTCCTTCAAGAGGGGGCATCTCCTCAGTAACAGCTGGACTAGCCTCCTCTGCAGCAGTATCATCTTCATCAATGCCTGCACAAAAAAACAAAAGAACCATTAAATGCTGATCATGACACTCAAAGCTTTTGCCTCCTTAGTACTTAAGCTGACCTGAGGTTCCCCCTCCACCCTTCTTTCCCCAAGTTTGTCCAGAGCAGAACCAATACCATCTCTAGACACTAAGTGGTCCCACAAGTACAATGTAAACACACCCAGACTTTTCTGAAAACAAGACCGATTTGCAGCTTACCCAGGCCAAGTTTGATCATTCTATAAATGCGGTTGGCATGTGTCTGAGGATCTTCTAAACTGAAGCCAGAGGACAGCAGTGCTGTTTCATACAGCAAGATGACAAGATCCTTTACAGATTTGTCATTCTTATCAGCCTCTGCCTTCTGCCTCAGTGTTTCAATGATGGAATGATCAGGATTGATCTCCAGGTGTTTCTTTGCCGCCATGTATCCCATTGTGGAGTTGTCTCTTAATGCCTGCGCTTTCATAATTCTCTCCATATTGGCAGTCCAGCCGTATGTACTTGTTACAATACAGCATGGAGAAGTTACCAAACGGTTGGACACAACAACCTAGGAAAGTGAACACAAAACCAAGCTTGTAACTTAACACTAACACCTCCAATGAATCAGAACCCCACTGACATATCCGATTTTCAAGCTTGAAGCACTGTTGCATGTCATGGAAGACACATGATTCAGGTATCAGTTAGACCTGAACAATTTATAGTATGAACAAGGGAACCACTTAATTTCACTAAAAAACAGAAAGACATCTTGTATCTGCAAAGCTAAGTCCTGCAGAATCATTATAGCTCTTGGGGAAAAGGCAGTTCTAACAAATGGTACCTTAGCCATCTCTGCAGCAACATCATTTCAGATAATTAAACAACTTGTTACATGCAAACTAATTACCTTTTCTACTTTCTTCTCAAGGATATCTTTCATTATTTTGCAAAGGTTTTCAAACTTTGCTTTTTTCTCCTCCTGTTTCTTTTTCTCTTCTTCATCTTCTGGAAGCTCCAAACCTTCTTTTGTTACAGAAACCAGGGTCTTGCCTTCAAATTCCTTCAGCTGCTGCACACAGTATTCATCAATAGGCTCAATCATGTAGATCACTTCCAGGCCATGTTTGCGAAGACGCTCCACAAAAGCAGAGTTGGCCACCTGATCTTTTGTTTCACCTGCAAGAAGCATGAACACCACAGTGCTGTTTGAGCCCCAGCACTTAACACAGCAACTTGTGTTTTCTGGAAGAACCTTTCAAATGATGTTTGATGGCCATTACCAGGAAAAAACAGTGACATAACAACAACGGGCATGACAAACTACTGAAGAGATCTTGCTGGCCTAGTGAGACTCAAGCCTTTCCAACTGACATCAAAGCTTGTAGTATTTGCTGATTTGAAAGAATATTTGCCATTCCTGGAACGCCAAGTAAGAAATGTTTCCCTCTCCTACCAATGAAGAAAACTGAGAAGCCCTGTACAGCATTTACCTGTTGAAAAGACTACTACCTGCTGCCCAATTAATAGAACTCATTTGAGCTTTCTATCATAAAAATTCAGGTAGTCCTAGCCGAATTTCTCAGCTTGAGTCTGAACACAAAATTATCTTCAAAACACCTGAAAGACTTTCTGAAGAATCCTTTCTGGGCTTACAAAG
Organism: Chauna torquata; assembly: GCA_013399475.1. Classification (NCBI taxonomy): domain Eukaryota; kingdom Metazoa; phylum Chordata; class Aves; order Anseriformes; family Anhimidae; genus Chauna; species Chauna torquata. The sequence goes on from VXAL01009921.1 coordinate 78,183, forward strand.
GGCAAAAAAACAAGAGGTAAGCTAGCTGCGCAAGTGCACTTTACAACCTTAAGTTTTGTCAGAAAGACAGCTAAAATTTTTCTTCCACACCTTCAAGGAAGCAATGACATTGAACATCGTATTTCAGAACTAAAGTAATGCTTGAAGAGCAGCTATTCCATTGTAGATCATTAAGCTGCACAGTTCCTAAACAGAGCAGTTAACACTGCAGCAACCAAGCCAAGCTGCCAACAGTGAGCATCCTAAGCCACCTTGCAAACTTCTTGGGAGTGCAGAGCGTTTACTACAGAAAACATTACCTCAAGCTAGCTCTGCTGCCCTCATGGACACAGTACCATAACATGAGCCACGACTATGGTTCCGTTTTACGTGGCTTTAACAATGCATGCAGCATCTGGTTATTTCAGAAGCATTGCAGTACTCGAAGGACTTGACAGAAAGTTACATTGCAAGTTCTATCTCCTCAGGATACTCGCCAAAATTTCTCAATCGCAACTATGATTGAGACACATTGACAAAGCAACTAATCATCTGGAAACCAGTGCCAACTTTGCTACGAAGACTGAAAGCTTTTTTTATTTTTCATTTTTTATTTTACATTGCTGCATCAAGCGTTTTTCATGGAAAAACCTGTAGTTTTTTTCATACAGAGAATTACCATGGTTATTTACCACATACCCAAAAATAACCCTGCCTATGCANACAAAAGTAGAAGAACTACTGAATAGTTCCCTTAAATGAATACAAAGTTTTGAAAGGACTTCACTATTTCAGCAGTAACAAGAATCTCTAGCTTTTACAGTTAGTATTAAGCAGAAAGACTACAAACCTTGATGTTCTTGGAGAACTGCTCATAGAACTTTTTGTAGTTCTCCTTGTCTTCAGCCAACNAAAATTTCTCAATCGCAACTATGATTGAGACACATTGACAAAGCAACTAATCATCTGGAAACCAGTGCCAACTTTGCTACGAAGACTGAAAGCTTTTTTTATTTTTCATTTTTTATTTTACATTGTTGCATCAAGCGTTTTTCATGGAAAAACCTGTAGTTTTTTTCATACAGAGAATTACCATGGTTATTTCCCACATACCCAAAAATAACCCTGCCTATGCATGTACCTGCTTTTCACAGGCAACTTTTGCTGCCAACTCACCGGTAATGTAGTAGACATGCTTCTGGTTTTCCTTCATCCGAGTGCAGTAATCCTTCAGAGAAACCATTTCATCACCAGATGCTGACGTGTAATACCTCAGCAGCTCAGAGAGCTTCTTGCGGTTCTGGGAGTCTTCATGAATTCCAAGCTACAAAAGTAGAAGAACTACTGAATAGTTCCCTTAAATGAATACAAAGTTTTGAAAGGACTTCACTATTTCAGCAGTAACAAGAATCTCTAGCTTTTACAGTTAGTATTAAGCAGAAAGACTACAAACCTTGATGTTCTTGGAGAACTGCTCATAGAACTTTTTGTAATTCTCCTTGTCTTCAGCCAACTCAGTGAAAAGTTCCAGGCACTTCTTCACCAAGTTCTTCCGTATCACTTTCAGGATCTTGCTTTGCTGTAGCATTTCACGAGAAATATTTAGAGGTAAATCCTCAGAGTCTACCACACCTCTCATGAAATCTGGAGGAAGATCATAAGAATTAGCTTTGCAGGTGTTGAAGAAATAAGGTTTGTTTGTAATCACTACTTCGCAGTGGCTTTGCTCTTCTGAACTATGAACTGACTTCTGCAGAATTCTAGACAACACAAACTAAGCAGTACTTTCTTGAACTGCTCAGATACAACTCTTTAGGACTCAAGTCTTTCCCCCACCCCCACTTTTTTGTTCTTTTTTTTAAATATGAAGAGAAACCTCAAAATTGGCAGGCAGTTTCTCTAGTATTTTAGGAAACATTTTCCTGAAAAACTACTCACTCAAGTACTCAGGGATCAGTTCCTCACAGTTGTCCATGATGAAAACTCTGCGTACATACAGCTTGATGTTGTTTTTCTTCTTCCTGTTCTCAAACAGATCAAAAGGCGCACGTCGTGGGACAAACAGGAGAGCTCTGAATTCCAACTGACCTTCCACAGAGAAGTGCTGTAAGAAAACAAGAATCATTTTACTGCAATTTGTCCGGCTCTCACTTAAGAAGCCCAGAAACAAGCACATTCTCCAGCGAGACATCTAAATTCTGTTGTTACCATGCAAGCAGCCTGATTCAGAAGACGTACTCAGCTCCCTGTATTGCATAGTGAGCTCCAGGGAAGTATGTGCATTCTTACAGCACCTCCAACCATGGACACATCAAGGGTAATTACATCTCACCCACGCCCATTAACTGTAGGTATTTTGAGAATTAAGCTACAAACCCTGAAACCTGTTTTCACTTGAGACCTAGTTTTAAATTCTACAATTAGATTTGTTAACTAAGCTACATACAGGGAAGGTACCTGCAGTTTTACTTGCAATAAACTGAGGTATGAATTTAATAAAGATAACAAGCACAGCCTTAACAGTAGCCGTAACAGTTTTACCACAATTATCACCCTCACACTGTTCTGTGACAAGTATTCTGAACAGCATTCCTCCAATAGTAAGCAACTTACCACAGTTAAGACACAAGACAATGGAACAGAATTTAGTTTGAAATGAGCTTTAGTGACAAATGAGATTGTGCCTGCAGAAAGACAAAGAACCTACTTTGACAGCCAAATGGTCTTCCCAGTCATTAGTTAGACTCTTGTAGAATTCCCCGTATTCCTCATTGGTAATGTCATCTGGGTTCCTGGTCCAAATGGGCTTGGTCTTGTTGAGCTCTTCTTGATCAATGTACTTCTCCTTGATCTTCTTTTTCTTCTTCTTATCTCCATCCTTCTTTTCTTCTTCCTCATCAGAACCAACATCCTCAATCTCTGGTTTATCTTCTGTTTTCTCCTCCTTCTCTTCTTTTTCCTCTTCCTTCTCCTCAGCCTCATCATCACTGACCTCCTTATCACGTTCTTTCTCCACCTAACAAAGGATATAATTAGTCGATTTAGAAACCGATGAGTTTTTATCATGAACACTTCTAAGATTAGTGCTTTTTACTAGTGCTCAGAAGCGTTATTTTGGTTCCTGTGGTTTTTGTGGTAGTTTATACTATTAAATCTCATAATAATGGATTTGCACTAAGAATATACCAAGATGCAGTAACTGCCTCAATGGTTTGGAAACTGATCTATTAATTAATAGTAATACATTTGATAAAGAATTACATCAATTTAACATCTGCAACAAGTAGAAAACAGTCTGGTACAGACTACTCATTCATATTTAAAAAATATATTCATTTTAAAGTGGCTATACTTAAATTATGTAGTATTTCAAAAAAGTTACATACAAAGAGCCTAATAGGATAGCCAATGAACTGAGAATGCTTCTTCACAATTTCCTTGATCCGCCGTTCTTCAAGGTATTCAGTTTGATCTTCTTTAAGATGCAAGATAACTTTTGTTCCACGGCCCAAAGGTTCACCTAGAACGGAATTTAAAGGTGTTATTTGTGTAGGAGCAGACTAGGTTTTGACAAACTCAAAAATATTTGCTCTTTAAAAACCATACTCCTGTATCAATCATTTCTTTACCAACACCAAAAAAAAATGTGTACAGAAACAGGCTCACAGATACTTCAAATTTCCTGTACGCAGCATTTATTTTTAAGAAACTTACAAAAAATTTTACTGATTCCTCTGTTCATCTGTCTTTCAAATCCTGCAGAAGTATGTCCATGCAGAAGCTTAAAACGCTTAGTCTTCATTATAATGAACCATTTACAACAGGCATTCACCTACCACATGCAAAAAATTACTCAAGCTAACCCGGATCTGTACCACAAGTAGTACTACTCATATTACCTGCTGTTGCTCTCTCTTTTTTCTCCAATGCATGGAGTAGGTAGGCATTTGAATGATTTGACAACAAACGTTCAGAAAGTTTACTTGAGCAGAAACATTTAATACTCGCCATTATCAAGCCTGACAGTGAAAGATCCTCCAGCTGATGACTCCCAAGCATACTGCTCATCGTCATTGTGCTTGGTGATCACAGTCACTTTTTCTGCAACAAGGTAGGCAGAGTAGAAGCCAACACCAAACTGACCAATCATGGATATATCAGCCCCGGCCTGCAGTGCTTCCATGAAAGCCTTGGTACCAGACTTGGCAATAGTACCAAGATTATTGACCAGATCAGCTTTGGTCATCCCTATGCCTGTATCCACAATGGTCAGAGTGCGATCATGCTTGTTGGGAATCAGGTTAATTTTCAGGTCTTTTCCAGAATCCAGCTTGCTTGGGTCAGTCAAGCTCTCATATCTAATCTTGTCCAGAGCCTGTAGAAACAGAGACAAGCTTTAACATTCCCCACCTATTACTGAAAGTTTCAGTAGTTCTACTGACACAAAGAACTCAAATGCTTACATCTGATGAATTGGAAATCAACTCCCTCAAAAAGATCTCCTTATTGGAATAGAAAGTGTTGATGATCAGAGACATCAACTGAGCAATCTCAGCCTGGAAGGCAAAGGTCTCCACCTCCTCCTCCATTGGTTGGTCTTGAGTTTGCACAGCTTCCGGCATCTGTAAGGAGAGAGCAAGTTGAAATTCCATTCTGAACAGCTCTAGCTTGCTGCACATACCCACTTACAAGCAGTGACAATGGCATTTTGAATTAAAGATATTAACTATATGGTTTCAAGCACAGCACCACTGGGACACAAAAAAAATGTATTTGATTTTCTACCAATTACAATTCATGAATACTGAAAAAAACGCAGAAACTAGATGCAAAGGCTTTAACTAGACTTGCTTTACATTCACTTTGATTTGCATCTACAAATCTATTCTGAATTACTTCCCCCTGTCGCAGACCAAGTATAGATCACAACAAAGAAAAATACAACTGAAAACTTGACCCAGCGTTTTGAAGGCTAATTACATTACTCTGTGGCCAATAGTCACGCTGGAGTTTCTATCTGGAGCATCTTCTCCCATCACACTCCTATTCTTTTCATCGACCTATTATCTTCAGGTGCACATACTACCCATAGAACTTACTCAGCACTGACTTATGTACCAATACAGCCCGACTGAACTTGCTACTCTGTCCTACAGAGGTGTATTTTCCGACGTTGCCCAGCCATCTGCTGCCCAAAAGATCCTCTTGATGAATCAAGGCTCAGGAAAGCCAGATTCAACTCAAGAAGGAAAAAAAACTCTTCAAACCACTTCAACTGCTACAGAACGAACGGAACTTAAGGGCAATATTGTAATCCTCAGCTACACCGCTACCGAAACGAGAAATAAGACAACGGCTCGATCAACCATCGAATGCGCCCCGGTCGCTGCCGCTGCTTTCAGCGGCTCGGGTCAGGGCCAGCCTGCGGCGCCCCCTGCAGGCTCCCGATGGAAGCGGGAAAGATTCTAGAAACTGCCAGAGCCTTCCTCTACCACCGCCGCCCCCCCCCTTT
>VXAL01009921.1:84597-103070 GCA_013399475.1 Chauna torquata
GGTTGCGCAAGCGGCGGGTGACTTCATCGCGGCGCCGCGCCTCTCAGAACGTCCTAGAAGCGGGTGGTGGCGAGCGGGCCGTGCCCGCCCCCACCGCGTCCCCCAGAAGGGCCTAGAAGGCGCTGGGCTCCCCCCTCCCGCTCCGGCTCCCGCCCGGAGAAGGTCCCAGAATCGGGGCGCGGGCTGGGAGCCGCCCTGTCTCCTCTCAGCGCCGCGTCTCCGCTTGGCGGCGGGTTAGGCGCGCCGGGCGGCTCCCCGCGAGCCGGTCGCGCAGGTGGCTGCGGCTCTGCTTCCCCCTCGGGCAGCCCGGGGCTGCGGGAGGGCCGGGCGCCGTTTGTCCCTGCCCTGCTCGCCGGGCAGCCAGCCGTAGCTGGATGAATCACAGCGTAGGGATGCTGTGGTAAAGCTTGTCACCTAACCGGGGAAGCAAAATAGCTTCTCACAAAGAAAGTCTCAGTCTACGAGCTGAACAAAGCCATACCTCTGAGTATATATACTTCTTTGGGATAAAAAGAGCTGAGGGATCGAATCCAAGAAGCTCAGAAGACCTACATAGCAATGCAGTTACTTCAGGATTTCAGTGCTAATAGTAGATACTAGACAGATGCCGATGATGTTTGGTTTATTAGAGCCCAAAGCCTGAAATCCACTGAGCTTCTCAGACTACATGGCCTTTGCTGCCTAATCTGTGAGAGTATCTCTGCTGATGTTCAAAGGGCACAGCTACAGACACCTTCATCCATGCATTTATGCAGCTTGCATAAAGATTTTGATAAGTACACGTCTCGTTATGGTGAGTAGCTCTGTGATTAACACATTTAGCAAGGGGGTTATTTTTATATCCCAAACGACCTGATTGGGAGCAAGGAATTAATGCAGGTCTTCCATGTCTCAGGGGAATGATCTGCATCACGTGTGTTCCAGAGTAGACTTCTGAAACTTTCTTCTTGGAGCTGATCCACTTTGGGGGATATAAATACTAAGTGAATCTACATTTTAAAACTGTACAGTGATGAACACATCAATCTAGAGAATCTCCCTGTTCTAAAGAACAGCTATTTATATATTTGAGGAATAAAAAGGATGCTGTTTCTCTAGCAAAAATTCATCCCAGGCCCAACTTTAGGGCATTTTCTCTTTTCATTGTCTCTTGGACATACCCCAAAGAGCTATCTAGTTCAGCATCTGACTGACTTGAGAATCCAATTTTTATATGCCTAACCTGCACTTACCCCAGTTAGGCATCCTAAATTACACTGGGTAGCATGCCCCATGAATTAGATATTATGATCCTTACATCCGTTAATGCATTTAACTGAAGATCCTTATGCTGAATCTGACATTCTTCATATCCTTTGTCCTGCAGGTTGATGTAGACAAATATCTGATTGAACTGGGGCCTACAGCCTTGATTTTGTTGCAGTGCTATGTCTTTCAGGGAGTTTTCAGTCCTTTTTGTTATCTTCTCTGACCAACAAGAAGATACATTAAGTATATGTTTAAGACATCGTGCAGGACCAGTTGAGAAATCAAAATTACAGCTTGCTTCATTGTAGTTTCTGCAGTACCTGCATCAGGATCTGCATTGTTGCAATGACTTACAGGACTCTGCCCTTCTGAACAGTGGTGGTAGACCTCTTACCCAAACAGCTGGCCAAAATACAGGGTCCTACGGGTTATTTCAATTAGAAGGAAAAATTAATTGTTGTGTCAACAATAACGTGAGATGGTGTAAGATTAGCTGCTGCTCAGCGCACGGAAGAAATCACTGTAAAAATGAAGTTATTTGCTCACAGTTCTAAGCCACGAAGAAGCTGTTTTTAAGCTAATGCTCAGCTTAGAAAGTTCTGCAGTTCTGCCTAGGGCACTTCTTTGGTGCTTACTCTGGTTGTTTCTTTGCTTTACCTTCTTCAGGTCTGATTTTGTGGTGGTCCTCAATGCATTTCTTTCCCTTTCTCTCAAATACAGGTCTACAAAATAATACATACCAAAATCCTTTCTAGAGTATTAGGTGTTCATTTCTTTGCGTAGTGACTATGGTTTCAGTGGTCTTACGTCTGCTTCCATAAAGCAGTTTAATGGCTTTTTACCACTGTCTAATAAAGTGTGGCAGTTATACCCAATGTAGCTTTAATGCTTTTCTTAGATAAAACATAGTCCTGATGTAGTGTCAGTTTTATAGGACAAGCCTTTTAGGCTGAAACAATTTTACATTCAGAATCTATCAACTGAAATGTTTTCTAACATCTGTTTGGGTCAAAATAACTTCTGTATTTTAGAGAACTGCTAAGCTATTACATTTTCTGGGTGTGTGTCCAAAAATTTTTTCCTGTAATATTCTAATAAAGTTATTTGCATGCTTTCCTTTTGAGATGTCCAAAATTTTAAGACTGACACTTTCATCAAAATACTCGAGATGTTTTTCTTAAGAAAATCTTTTCCTTTCTAACCTCTTGATTAATGTGGATTCAGTCACTCAGACATAGGAATATACTTAATTTTAAGCATGTGAAGATGTATGGAAGGTTTTACATATGTCTCCAGGATCACAGACCTTTATATTGTCTGATGTAGTAGTCATATTATTCTGTTTCTCTTTTGTGATTGTTATTTAGCTTTCAAAAGCTGTCTTCAAAAGCAGACTGATTTTCTTTTTTAAAATTGTTTGACAAATCCACTATAAGAAAGTAATCTCATACCAAACCATCTGAGTTTTCCCAGCTCTGCTTAACACAAATTCCTGTGTGCCTGTGTACAGCTAATATTTTCTCCACGAATTTTGAATATATTCTTGTTCTGTTATGCAGTAAGGGCTGGTGAAGACCGGCATTTTGTTCCTACAGTTCCTCTGTTTTAACTGGTCAGAGTTTTGTGTTGCTTCAGTTTCTGGCTGAAACGTTCCAGACTTGGTTTCTGCCACAGTTAATATTGGGGGAAAATGTCTGCAAAATATTTCCCTTTTCTCAACTAAGAGATTAGTATACTTTTATATTTTAACAAATTGTTCTATTAATGAGGGAATTGCTGAAGCCTGTTATTTTCAAGTCCTATGTTCTTGGCACATTCAGACACGCTTGTTCTCTTCCATGTGTCCTAGCCATCCCTGACCCTTCTCATTGTCCTAAATCTATCTATCCTTTGTTTGATTTCCAGCCTGGACAAGAAGCAGTATGTACTATACTGCTGCTATAGCACACACAGGCTTAGTGAATAGCTGGCCATTGCCTCCTAGCTCTTAGGCCAGCCAGCCAGCTACGATAAAGCTGGATTCTCCCTGCCCTTCAAAAGAGGCAACAAGAGGATGCATCTCTGCTACCAACCTGTTGATTTTCTCAGACCTTAGTATCTCTGTGATCTCTATTCCTTTGTTAGCTTTGATCAAATTGCTTAAATAGGTCAAAATTACTAAGGAGGGACTGATAGACAACCACCGTATTACAATGTATGTTTCATTGACTTAGGAAACTAGACTAAAATCATTCTCCCATTTTTTTTCCATTTTTTTTTAACAACTTTTGTAGACAGTGTTTGAGGGGTGGTTACAAGGTATTTCATTTTTTTTTTCCAATTATACAGTATTAAAATAAATAATGTGGGGAAACTACCATTAATTCAGTAAGATGTACTACTTCAAACATTACTGTAAATGCAAAAAAAGAAAAAAGAAAAGAAAAAGAAAAGCAATCACAATACTTAAGCTGAGTCCATTTTCTTGTCAGAATCTGAGCAACATCTGCTTTCAGAAAATTCACATTTGAACCAAATGTCGAAGAACCATGTCTTCTTTAATCAAAAACTGTTCCATACCAACAACACATGCTAGAAAATTAGATACATTGCTGCACTAACTGCAGAGGCTTCAATCTTGCATTTGCTAAGGATGAACCCCATGCTTGTTCCCTGTATACATTTGCACCGTAATAGAAGATTTAATTACACAACTATTGAACTTAACAAAATTAAAAAAGAACAAAGTAAAAGATGGCTGGAATAAAGTTATTTAACATTCAAAGCATAGAAGTAACACTCAGGAAACCTGGGTTTTATTATTGATTCTGCCACAGGCTTCTTCAGTGTTGCTGAATAAATAAGCCACAAAGAAATTAAATGAAATCTGCATAGAGAATTTTAATTCCAGCATTTAACTAATTTTTGAGTGCTTGATGTTGTAGTCTTGGTGCTTTTGAAATTAATTCCATCTGAGTTCTGAGACAGATTTGTCATGTTGTTATCTCAGTGCTTCAGGGTTTACTTAAGGAAAACAAAACTGCAGCAATTGAAATTGCCTACAGAGTAGATTTCAGAAAACTGACATAAGTAGGAAGGTGTGGAAATATGGGTCTGGTTTCCTTTAACACGTGGATTTATGCATGTAAAATCTGTGTTATCATAATGAAATGTAAAGCTGGCTAGGGATCGCTGACTGAGCAAAGCATCATGCTTTCTTAAAACTATTCATCCGGCTGTCCTATTTCCTGCTTTCTCATGTCTTGTTGGGAGATGAAGTGATCATGAGATCTTTAGGTCACAAAAAAAGTGATTCGTACTAGAAATAGGATCGATAGTCACTTAGAATATTTTTGTGGTGGAAAGGTACTCAAAAGGCAGAGAACAAAGTCGATCTCATAAAATGTAGTTGTACTTCTGAACCGTAGGTGGCAGCAATAATTGTATGGACTAAGGGCAACGTGTGTGCATCATTCTTTGTGAAAGGTTATGGTTTTTGAAGTGTGTGTTAGGGAGTGTGGTAACTGTCAGTCATTGCTCCAGAGAGAATTCTAAAGGGACGTGAAGTGTTGAACAAAAATACATTAGTTACATCGAGTCAACATTTCCACTACTAACAAATGCCAAGTATAATTTATAATAAAAGCTCAGCTGCATAGAAAGGCTGAGAAAATGAACATGGAAAAGCCCCAGCATAATTGTCTAATCTTAACAGAAATTACTTCATATGCTGTTTGTTACAAAATTAATAGATTAGATTATAATCAGTATAATTTGATATTTTAAATTTGTCCTCATCTTCATATTCCCTTGTGACTTGAACAAGAGATACTGTTTTTGGAGTTTTATACCATGATTTACATCCTCCCAGAATAACTGCGTAATTATGCACTTCTTAGCTGAAATTATATGTACAAACCAAGAATTATACCTATGAAAACTTAAGAGACAAAGGACACTTTGTCTTCCACAGTATTACAAGTGCTTCTCCCCAGTATCTGGTTCTGCTCTTTGCTTTATGAGCACTGTGAGAAGACTGCAGTACCTGTTTTCTGAAATGTGTGTTGTCTTTGTCCAGCGTGGGACCAAAAAACCAGTACATATAATTACATGGTTTGGTGAAAGACAGTAGAATGCCATACCCATCAGAACCCTTTTAAAACAAGAAGCAATCAGGAATAGTTACGTAAATGTTAGCTTAGAAAGAAGAACAACAGGTATGGTGGCAGCTGTAACTTTATTATCTACGGTTAACTCATGGGTATAAGCTGCAATAGATCCTAATTCGGAAGGAGAAAAAACTTGGAGAAAAAGCTCTTCCAGAGAGCAGGAGCTTTGACTAAAAAGCCCCCAGACAAAGAAAATGCTAGACTTCCCACAAAGATATTAAAAAATTGTCATGGTAGTTAAGTCACATCAGTGGAAAAAAAGTTAACAGAGCCTCATCATCAAGTGTGGACATAATCTGATACTTTTTCCCTGTATATATTCAGATTCTAAGAATTGGATTCAGTATAAAAGTAAAAGTAATAGTTTAGATGCATGTTTCAACAAAGGCTTGAGAAGCCACAGAAATTTAAAATCTGCAAGCTCGGGTTCCACATTTTTCGGGAAGGGAGATTATTAGCATTTGAAATCGAGGTCCATGAAGTTGACTCTTTTCAGTATTTCAAACATAGGATATCATCTTTACTTTAGCACAATTTACAGGTTCTGGGTAGACTCTGTAGCACCTGGTTGATGGATTTTTTATTTTATTTTTTTCATATTTCAGACTTAGTACTTTCATTTTATTACAGAGGTACTGTTAATGAAAACCAGGTTCTAGAATTACGGACTACTTTCAGATAATCATGGATTAAGTCTTCACAGCTATGAACACTCTGCTTGTATATGGTTTAATGTTATTTTTCTTCTGCGTCAGATAGATCAAAAGATGCATTTCCTGGGGGTAGGGGGAACAGGACAGCCCTGAATCCCAGCTTTCTCTCCAAAGAATGCCAAAAAGAGAATAGTAGCAGTAAGATAATCTTGATTAAAGCTATGAGTAGGTACTTTGAGAAATTTTGTCAAGAGCTGTATAAGTACTTGATTAATCATATACAAATTTATCTGTAGGCTATGCTACAGTAACCAGGCATAGTGAATTAGAGGGAAAGTCAGTTTTCATCTCTTTCAAAGTGATGCTTCCTGCCGAAGTGAGGCAAATCTCCTGAAGTAACTTTGCCATTTATACTGAAATCCTGCTTTGCAGTCAGCTGAGCTGAGAGTATTCTTAGCCAGTTAATATGCATGTCAGTATAATACAGCTGCTCTACAGCATTTTACATTATAAAAGTAGGACAGACTAGAGTTATTAGAAGTCGCCAGGTTATTTCTTAATCAGAGCAGTGCTAGTTAATACTTGCCAGGTGGTATTACTTTCTGCCTTTTTTTCTCACAGTTGGCTAAACAAAAAAAGAAGGAAAAAAAAAACAGAATGGCTCTTTCAGCTGGCTGGGAACCATACTGACTCTTATGACTGACAAAACTGTTTCAGATGCTGACAGGCCAGGATGTCTACATCTCCACTTTGTGTGGATTAGATATGTCTGGAATAGTGAAAATACTTTTATTTTGTTAAATTTGAGTTACTTTTTAAATTTGTCTAATGTTTAAAATAGAAGCAGTAAGTTCACATTAACCAGAAAAGTTCTTTATTATAAAACTATAAAAAATTGACGATAGAATGCATTTTCTGTGTCTTGTTTTTGCTACCTTTCAGAATAGATCTACAAAGCTAAGTTGCAGGAAGGAGCAGTAAAGGATTGGGATAATAAAAGAAGATTTTTTTTTTTCTTTTTTTCTTTTTCAGGGCATAGCTGCTCTTTCTAATGACTTATCTAAAATTGTATTTCCTCAGACCATTTGGTCAAAGTGAAATATCTCTCTCTTTCCTGTAGTACTGTAGAACTGTTCCAAGTTTGTTTATCTGACAGAAAGACAGTTCTGAGTTTATACCAAATATAACCATGACGACTGGGCTTCCTTCTTGTCAGTTTTCTGAGATGGAAAAATTACAGTGGGCCATTCTTTTCTCTAGAAACCTCTACATTCAGATTTCTATTTTATTCTTTAATTTACATATTTTTTTCCATCTTGATTGATTTCTTTGCATGTCACTGCTTTTTAAGACTGTAGGTCACACGAAGTATTTCTAACTCTGCTTTGTGTTTTCATATCCTTCATGAAATAATATACACCTGGTATTTAAAATGTCTTTCTAAATTGCTTTCTGCTCATCTGTTGTCAATTTTGGAGCTAGAGCCATAACACCTGGTGCTTAAAAGCCAGAATTACTAATTAGTCAGTGCCAACCAGACCTCTTTCAGAAGTGTATTAAAGTACTTTGGGAGAGTTCTTTGATCCCAGATATACAGCTCTAAGGTATATCAGTATATACATTCAGAGTTTATGGCTTTAGCTATATAATTAGGATTTCCAGCTACAAATAGGTATTTTCATCATCCAATAGTCCAGATTTTAGCAAAAGCATGAGCTATGTCTTACTATATTCACTAACATAAATATTAGTTTTTTAAGACATTCTCTGAATTGGTGAATGAGAAAATCAGTATCTCCATCTGACTGGTAATTACATGGTATAACTATCTGTCATGGTTTTGGCTGGGATAGAGTTAATTTTCTTTGTAGAGGCTCGCATAACACTGTGTTTTGGATTTTTGATGAAAATAGTGGTGATAACACACTGATGTTTTTATTTGTTGCAGAGCAGTGCTCACGCAGAGCCAAGGACTTCCCAGCTCCTCGTGCTGCCCTGCCAGCGAGGGGGCTGGGGGTGCACAAGGAGCTGGGAGGGGACAGGCCCAGGACAGCTGACCCAGCCTGGCCAAAGGGATGTCCCACACCATGTGGTGTCATGCTGAACAATAACACTGGGGGGCTGGCTAGGGAGGGGTGGGAGGTGCTGCTCGGGGATGGGTTGGGCATCGGTCAGCAGGTAGTGCGCAATTGCATTGTGCATCGCTTGCTTTGTATATTCTGTTATTATTATTTTCCCTTCCTTTTCTGTCTTATTAGACTGTCTTTATCAACCCTTGAGCTTTTACTTTTTTTTTTTTTTTTTTTTTCCGATTCTCTCCCGCATCCCACTGCGGGTGGGGAGGGTGAGTGAATGGCTGTGTGGTGCTTAGCTGCCTGCCGGGTTAAACCACACTACCCTGTATAGATAGTACTCTTAAAGTAATCATTTCCGGGGAAAAAAAATCCAGAAATTATCTCAAACATAACGTATAGTCCTTTTTGTAAATGTTAACAGTACAAAGACAGTTTAGTTAATGTTGTACTAGTAGCATCTGGGAATGCTGCAAGGACATTAGGTATTCAGCTAGTGTTTCAAAGCCTGTACTATTAGCATCTCAAACAAGGCACTTACAGAGTGTAATTGGATAGCTGATGAATTAAGAATGCTCCTTCACAACTTCTTTGATTTGCCTTTCTTCCAAATAATCTCTTTGGTCTTCCTTCGGATAATCTTTGTTCTACAGCCCAGGAGTTTCTCTTGAATGAAATCTTAGAGTTTCAGTGGAGCCCAAGACCAAATAGCAAGCTTTTTCTGAAACTAAGGATTAAGATTCTCTTACTACAAATACATTAACTGTCATGGACTACCTGAGAATGATGAACTGGTGCTTTATACATATTCTGTGCTCCAGCAAATGCAACAACTACAGAAATTATACCATTTCAATTTATATTTCCCCCAGCTTTCAGAATCCTGATGAAACAGAGCAGTACACAGCAACACATGAACTGCAAGAAGGAGTTCATATGGCAGAAGTTCATTAAGCTTGACCTTTTTCTTTAAGTGTTGTACTTACTAAAAATGAAATGCAGCAGTGCTGCTGTATTGCATGATACCATCTTCATTCTCTTGCTATACAAAGTTCAACCAATGGTTATTACCCAGCCAGGGCAAATTTGTTGGTAAAGTTACAACTACTATAGTAGTATACACACCTGTGCTCCCGCTGCTGTTCTGCAATATGTTCACTTGACATTAGTCAGCTACAAGACAGAGAACAAAGAATTCAATTCGCAAACATGTATCATTGTTAACAATGACAGCAAGACAGCCTTGCACTGAAGGTGACATACATACTGCCTGTCTTTTTGCTTCGTGAGCCAGTCACAGAGATATCAACACAAGCGATGCTTCTGTGAAAGTTCTGGTGTCAGACCTCGTAGTAGTAAGGGAGTCAGCATTAGTCATTCTGTGCCTGAAAATGATGGTCAGAGTACAATTGTGCTGTTTGGGTCAGGCATTCCCAGGATCCAGCTTGTTTGGCTCAGTCAAGGCCTGAAGTCTGATTTTGTTCAGAGACTGCAGCAAAATCAGAAGGTTTGAGCATTCTCAGGCTATACTTAGGAACTTAGCAGTATTTTACTAGCTGAGTCACCTAGATTACGTGCATGCAATGAATTGCAAGATGGCTCCCTCAAAAAGGTTTCCTTGTTGGAGTAGAAAGTGTTGATGAGCAACGATTTCAGCCTGGAAGGCAAAAATCTTTCCCTCTTCATCCATTGGCTGATCTTGAGTTTGCACAGGTTCAGGGTTAATAAGGGAAAATGGGGTTGAAACCTCATTGCATGTATATGTATATACATGCACACAAACTTGACCGTGGCATATGGCTTTTTAAACTGAGTGGAAAAATACAAATAATTTTGGATATATGTCTTGAGAGTGGAAGACAGAAGTATAATTATTGTTGCAGATGTATTGTTACTACTTTATTGTATATTTTGGTCTTGCACTCCCGGATTTCTAATTTCTTGCTTAAGGTGAAAACAGCATAGGATGAATAATTGTTTAATCAAGAGGAACTTAGTAAGCTTTTTAATATAGTCATGTTAGATTGTGTTATAAAGCAAGAAAAGTAATCACAAGATTTGATTTATTATCACAAATTAATTTCCCATTTACATTCTGGGACATCCCAGAGTTTAAATTTTACAGTTATGACAGAATAATAGACACTGGAGATTCTTCTCTGTCTCCTTTAACTGAAACACTACCTGTATAGGAACGCTCTGATGTAATTATTTAATTTAAAGAATACACGTGAAATTTTTTGGGATAATGAGAGATACTGGATTAGTTGGTATAATTATGATTATTCCATTCAAGTCAGAGTAAGACTGCAAGGAAACACATTTTACTGAAGGGACATGTTACATTGTAAAGTCCCTCCTGTTATTCATTTAAAGGTAATTAAGTCGGAAACCACCTAAATGTGTAGAGTTCCTATATAAGGCATGCTCCTATCTAATGTTCCTATTTAAGGTATGTTTACAGTCCTCTTTATTCTTGTATTTTGAACAAAGGCAATGAGAGCCTTGTGTCTCACTAGCAGCTGGTGCTATTTGGTCCACAGTTCTCTCCGGTCACAGCTGTGGGAAGGATGAAAACATGGAACAGAATACATTATGATTTAGACTGACTAGAGTGGTTTAGAAGATTATGACAAGAGTGTGTTTGAATTTTCCAAGGGAAGTGATGGAAAGAAACATACTGTAGCCACATTTCAACATTTCAACCTTAGCAGAGCAACTGATCTTTATCAGCTAAGTCTGGCAGTAAAAGATCACTGTCATCACTCATCTTTCTGTAGAGTCTACTCTATGTAGGTAACCTTCAAGCCACATTTTTTTTTTTTTTAAATAAGCCCATCACTTGCTTTAGATATGCAGTGGGAGAGGAAGAGTAAAGAGAAACTGAACAAGACTCATTAGACATGGAGCAAGTCAGGCTTTCAGTTAGGCACTTAGAGTGCATTAATCTGATATCGTATATCAAAGGCTGACTGGGCTTGCTAACGTGTATATTAGAGGCAAGCAGCCTCATCATTTGTTTTCTAGAAACTAAAATCCTGATCCTGCACTTCAAAAGAATTTTATAATCACTTACGCCTACAGAAGGTAAGTAAAATGCTACCTACTCAAAATAATGTTGACTTTCATTGATATTGCATAAATATATATGATTATGTAAAGGGTAAACTCATAGAATCACAGAATAGTTGAGGATGGAAGGGACCGTGTTGGAAGTCATCTCGTCCAACCTCCTGCTTAAGGAGGGTCAGCTAGAGCAGGTTGCCCAGGACCTATGTCCACTTACAGCTCCTCTGAAAGGAACTCACTGATGGGTGATATCCCTTTGCAATTACAGGAAGTGGATCGCTGTCTCCCAGAAAGAATATTAAAGCTAAACTTTCTACTGGAGCACCGGAGATGGATAAACTGATTCTGCCCTGTCACACATGACCTCAGCTCAAAGAGCACTAAAGAACAGAAAAGGAAGATATCTTGATTTGTGAATGGCTAATGTGCATTATAGGACCGTTCATAGCTGTGAACACAAGTGAAGATAGCAGCACCCTAACTTGCAAGATGAATCCATTAAAACAGAAGAAAAGCTTAGAAACTATGTTAAGACTGTACTACTGAGGATTCCTCCTTGGTGCTTGTACTATTGTCACTACAGTGACAAAGGGAGGAATGTGGGTCTCTGTGCATGCCCTACCACCCATCTAAGAGCTGGGACGTGAGAGTTCAGCATGAAGTCTCTCTAGTTTGCAATGCAGTTAGAATTCACAAGATGGGGCTAATACAGCAAATAAAAATATTCTCTGTAGAAGTCATACTGAAGAAATTTATATAGATAGGTAGAGGGAACAAAGTATACTTCTATATATGGCACAGGACTTATAACCTTCCAAAAGTCTTTTTTTTTTTTTTTTGAGGTTAACCCTCTCAATGGATTCATTAATTAAAACAGATTATTTTATTTTGATAATTTTGTATGAATTGTATGTTTAACTATTCAACCATTCACCACCACTACCACCACTCCCCAAACTAACAGCTGTCTTAGGAAATATGCAGGTTTCTTATTTCACATTTTTTTTTAAATCTCTAAACAAATATAAAGCCACAAATATAAAAATGGAAAGGTATGTCTTCAAATCCTACATATGATGCTTTTTTCTGTCTTTAAATAAGAACACAAAAGTTGTAAAAATTGGTCTAAGCTTATAAATGCATATGTCTTTCCTTTTGACAAGGTACATGACTGATTTTGTCTCCTAAGTCTATCTCCTAGATTTAGTTTCATGTAGAGACCCTGAACATTAGACATTACAGTGAAGTTTTAGTTAATTGATTTAAAAAAAAAAAAAAGTAAATCCCTGCACGCACTGCATCTCTCAAATGTCCTTATCTATGTCAAATCACCAAATTGGAAAGTTAGTATTGAAAATTGAAAGTAATTGCCTGTGAAAAGTGTCAGATTGACATTCTCTATATTCTGCCATGTCTTTAATAAGTGATTGTATCATTGTTGTCATCAATGGGGACAAAAATATGTTAAAGTCTAGTATGTATCTACCCCATATGTGATTTTAGTATGTTATACCTAGTTATGAAAATAAAAATAACAGTGAACAAATATACATCAGACAGCATTTAACTCAACCCACTGAACAAATATTGGCAAATGACATAAATCATGTTATACCTAGCACTTGGTCACAGAAAGATGGAGGCAACAGAAAAGGAACATGCATGCTTGATTAAAAGATTACTGATAAGTATATGTTAGCTAGGAATGTAATATTGTATGAGCTGGATAAGGATGGTAGTTTCAGGTAAAAAAGAAGAGCAGGGACCCAAGAGCCTACTCTACACAAGTAACCTTCAAACTACTCTTTTCTTTAATAATCCAATCACTTGCAGTAGGAGAAAGAGAGTAAGAGAAACTGAACAAGTTTCATTAGGCATGGAGCAAGTCAGACTTCCAGTTACTTAGAGTGCTGAAAGCTTCAGTGCGGATAATTTTTTATGAATTAAAATTTTTGTGTGATGAAATTCTAAGGTACATATGATAATGACATAAGAATGTATGTTATAGCAATAAACTCCCGTTCTCCTCAGCCAATCCCTCTTTTCTCTGCCTTGTAAATCACAAAATCCCTATCCAAAAAAAAAAAAAAAAAAAATTTCACTTTGATGAAAAAATTGTTTTGGGAAGCTTTGTCTAAACAGTTACATAGTTCCACTCACCAGTCTTCCAGTTCCAAGATATAAGTATGTTCTGGACACCAGATGGATATCCAAGAACTTGTGAATTTAACTTACGCCCTTCTTGCTTTGCAAATGAAAGCCATGAGCATGACCATAATAATGACCATAATGAAGCCAGCACACAATTCAGAGAAATGAATTCTCCTTTCTATAAACGTGCGATGATTCAACTAGTGCTGAATGAACAAACAGCCTGTGCTACGCAGCATCCAAAGTTTCTATGCTTCAGTGAGCTCATAGAAAAGCTCATTAAAAGTTCCAATAGAAGATCATCTATCTAAAACTTCAATGTTTCATCTAAAACTTCAATGTTTCATCTAAAACAATTTGGAGTCAGTCACTCAGGCGATGGAATTGAAATTATACTTGTGACACTGATGAAGAATCTCCTTCTAAGACTCAACAGCAGATAGCCATTCTTACTCTGAAGCTCTCTGCAGCACGTTTATTTTGAGATAATACTGTCTCATGTGAGAAAGGTGATAAGGGAACACGGAACATGCTAACAAGCTTTTAGTCCCTCCTTGAGAAATACACCAAAGCAACAAAAAAATAACACTATCGAGATGTTCTCAGCTTGTGGATTTCCAGATTAATCCTCTCTCCAGTCTTTTTGTGAAAACAAGCTTGAGTGCCAGCCAACAGCACATAGAAGGACAACAGCTTTGTTCTTGCCGAAGTGCTAAATCTAGGCGTTAGGCAGCTGAGTAGTCAGGACAGACAACCCATCCATTAACAAGCAAGCTTTACTGAATATGTATAGAGCTATGCAAAACTAAGCCATGATATGTAATTGCTATTAACAAGATCTCATCATCATTTAAGTAGATGGCCTGGTGGAGGCTGGGGAACTTAGGATACACATCTCTTTAAGGTGCAAAATGTTCAGGGGCACTTGATTCTGGCCACTTTTTAGGCAAACAAAGAACTTACGCAATTCTTTGTTTTAGGCTGGTAATGCTTTCCTTTCCTTAGCTGTTAACATCCGTTCTTTTCAAAGACACTTTTCTCAGCTTTCCTTATTTCCTGTTCTGCTTAAGGGAGACTTAAATCACACAATGGCAGCCACTTTTATTGTTAATTTGCATGGATGACTAACTGTTAACTAACTGTTGCTCACACCAACTACAGGTTGCTTGGTTGACATGCAAAACCTATCAATAAACACGTATGAGCACAATATGATCACCACGATGACCTGCCCAATGAAAACCAGCTGAATGAAATAGCTAATTGTGATGAGCTGAGAAAATAATTTTTAAGCCTTTACATACTGAATATTTTGTTGCTTAAGTTACAAACACGAGTGGCTATTGCAGACTGCAATTTAGGCATGCTCTTGGCCTTCCTGATGGCACTGAATTCTCACGCTGCAGCACTGATAAGCATCACTGTCTAGAAATTCCGGTTTCATGAGGAACTCAATTATTGCTGAGTCAATCAGACCTTACTTATCCACAGCTTTGTCATTCCTCATCTAGATTACAGCAGTACTGTATGTATGGATAAGATGTCTTCCATATCTAGGGAGTTTTGAGAAGTACATAATGCTGTAGCACATCTTAGAAATACAAGCTATTTGCAGGCATATCAAACCAATCTCTCTGGCTTTCCATAGAATTTAAATTAAGTTCATAATCTCAGTCTTATCTTCAGAGAACATAATTTCCAGGATAGCTAAGGCTTCAAGATAAGAACTGTTTTTGACAAGAGTAGCAGTCTTCACTATGGAGGTAAGCTAGTCTGTTCAGGAAACAACTTTCAGAGAGCTGACTGCAAAAGCAAAATGAATTCCTTCAAAGACACAACAGAGTTCACCATCATCCAATCCAAAGTCCAGAGCAGATTTCTTTTGCCTTAACACAAATGTTTGTTTTAAAAAATATCCATTTATTTTTAAGTAATGAAACCCCAAAACTATGAAAACAATTTTTTTTCACATTTTTGTTCCTGGGGAGGGATGAAAGCACAAAAACACACAATGTGTTCCAGCTTAGTAGAGACTTGCTTTCCTAACACCTTTTTGTTTTGTAATGCATATCACAATGCATTATCGTATGTATTTAGTGTTAATTATATGAGTGGTTAAGAAGAGATTCTTAATGCAAATATGCAGTTATGAACTGATACTGTTTAAAACTGTCATAAACAACATTTTCTCATGATGAAAGTAAGTTAGTTGTACTTTAAAGTCCATGTAAGTCATTGGAAATACATTTCCAACATCACAATTATTTTTCTTTTCCCTGTATTAAATGGAACTTGCATGCCATTCTCCCTTCCAACATCAATCTTCTGACTAGTTCAGATATGTTCCCTACATATCTGTGTATACCTGTGTCAGCTAGCAATTCACACACAGTTGTAATTTGGTGAGAAGTAACACATTGCAAAACTTTTGCTGCTCTGAAGCCGGTCACCCACTAAATACCTAAATTCTTTTTGGCATCAGTAATCCAAGCAAGACGTGACAAGGTGGACTACAGTTGATGGACACTGCAGAGATAGTCTCCTGATTCCTGCCTCATAATCTGCAGGCAGTGCATGCTAGAATGGATACTTTTAGCATGATGGAATAGGGTGTAGTCCCAACCTTTTTTTTTTTTTTTTGGCTCAGAAGAGCTGATAAAACCATCACTGATCTCATTTACTGCACTTTTAGGCAAGTAACAGATGACATTCAAATTCAAGCATAGAAAAGTTTTGTTAATAACTTTCATTGTATCACCTAGGTCTTAAGGCTCCAGTTTCCTCATGGCCAGCAAAAGCACTATTAATACTGCAGCCTGAAACGCTGCAGGATCAATTTATGCTCTGCATAAACCAATCTCAAAGAAGCACACTATTTTATTAATGTTAGTGAGTTTTGCGCTCATGTCTGCTTTCCAACTTACCAAAACATTTGCGAGAAGTACAGGCACAATACAGCAGTGATTCTGCCTGACTTCATTCATTGATTGTGCATACATAACAACACATCTATGGGTGTCCTAATAGGATCATTTCAGAACTATAACCTTTGGTTAGCTTGAAACAGAAGAATTTACAAGTGATACAGAGAACTTTTTCATAAGGCTTATCACTGTAATCTCTTTTTCCCCATTCTTTAACCAAGTATTTGGTGAGGATTGTTGATGGGGCTGTACAATAGCGTTCTTGTGACTTGCAGCTGTGTTTTTCAAATGAATATTTGTCTTGGATTCTCTGTGGAATCTCTCAGCAGCTTTTATTGATGTTTCTTGGTAAATGTTAAACACTACATCAATTCTTCGACTTTCTGCACCATCATGTACTGCTGATAACCAGGTACATGTTACCTTTGTTTATTCTTTGGATCACACTCATTCCATCAGTGACAGATGGCCTGCTGGTTTCAGTACGATTTGCATTCCACGCGATCCCTCTACCAAAGTTGCTTGCTTTGTTGCTCAAAGTGATCTACCCGATGTTGTCAGTGTGTAATGAAAAACACATACTGAGTACGCCAACTTGGAGCAACACTTTTTTTCAGTTAAATCTTTGTCTGTTTTGAATATTATCATCATTTAGAGATCCTTGCATTTCCTGCTCTTCTTTTTATAACTGAAAACATTGTGACCTCTCCGAAAGTCCATTCATGAAATTTCTGCATGAAAGAACCACCCTCGAGATGGGAGACTTTTAAAATAATTGCAGGTGTGCTCACCTACTTCATATGCTTCGAGGAGGACATCAACACCATCTGGCAGCTAGCTGATAAATTGGCAAGATCTATTGGTCATTATTGATCAGCTTTATCTTAAGAATTTCGAGCAAGGCTTCAATATCTGGCCTCATTACAGTTCGATTATCTGTACTTGTTCAGATATTCACTAAGTTATACACTTTATTCTGCATGAGTTAACCTGGAGATCTTCAGCTGTTTCATGTCTCTCTGCTACCTTGTACTAATATTTTGATGATCAGCAACAAGGTAGTATTTAGCTCCAAACTAAATCCCTTTGAACTAAACTGATTTGAAAATAAATCCTTTTAGCCCCTGGAGTCTGAGTGGGCTTCTGTGATTGAGCTGATCTAGTGGAAAGAAGGGGAGGTCCTGCTTCCCGCCTACTCTGCATTCCTGTCCCCTCCCTTACAGAGCTAGTGTTTTTCATCTAAACCGATTCATTTCACATTTGCAGGGGCTTTAATTCTCTACCCTGGTATCTTTCAGAAGTGGCTCATCATGAGGTCAGGTGAGCACCACTGCTGGTGATGGAAGTAGCAGCAGGTAGTCACAGTCAAGAAAAAAGACAGCAGGACAACCCCTTCGGTAGCAGCCACATTAGAGTAACTCAGCTACAGTGGAAAACTACAACTTGAATGTGCGTTATTATAAGGTGATCTAATTCTGTGCTGATCTTCCCCAGTTGCACGTTCCCAACTCTTTCCTTATTTTGGCTCTAGCAGTTCTGTGATGAACTGGATCAGCTTGATTGCTGATCAAGTTTGCTTACCTGAGAGCCTGTCATGTCTTTGTATGGGTTCGTTTTCAAGCTGATCTGACTCACCCTTTGGGTGTATGACTACTGGAACTGATGCAAGGGAGGTAATGGAAATATGCACCTGAAGACAGAGGAGAGGTCAAATGCCTTTTTTTTTTTACAGCTGGAGATGTCTTTGATTAGCTTAAGCCAACCATGAGGCTGTAGTTAGACAAACTCAACTGATACTGTCACCAAAAGAAACAGTCTTGCCTCCCCAGTGAAAATAACCCTTTCGTAGCCCAGTTCACTTCCTCCCTTGTGCCTGCCAGGGACACTGATCTGCTTCACCGCTCGGCACAGCAGGCTGTGCGGCTGCACGAGGACCACAGCAACGCAGCGAGTTATCTGCCAACCCGTTTTTCAGATTAACGCTCACCAGGGCCCACTCCCCAGCCCGGCCGGCAGTTTAAACAAGCGCAATCTCATTTCGGGGCAGCGGGGGCTTGACTCGAAGCGTCAAACTACAGCTGCGCACTTGCATTTGCTCTCTTTTAACCGCCTCACCCACGGACCTCCCCCAGCAAAGTTAACGGTCCCCACCGACCCGCCGCCATCTTGAGCGCCCCCTCAGCGGGCGGCCACCGCCCCCCTCCCCTC
>VXAL01009921.1:118891-171636 GCA_013399475.1 Chauna torquata
CTCCCACAAATCCCAACTACACAAAATTTACTATTAATTCAGAAGGATTCTGTTCTTTGACCAGCCCGGCTGTAAGCTATTGCTAATAGTTGAACAACGGCATAATGAAAATACAGTTGTGTCATAGGTTACAGACTCCATGGGAAGTACAGAATAGCTTTTAAGAAGAGGCAGAGCATTTCGTCCAGAAGCTTCTTAGGGCACAGCCGGATGAAAAAAATAAAGAAAATGTATTTATAGTGATACAAATCCTATCTGTGGTACCCAGGGAGACTACCGTACTGGTTTTAGATCCAGAAGAGGAGATGAAACGCAAGATACTGAGGAGCTGGAGACACTAAAGCCCAATGAAAGAATGGAAGTACAGCTGACTTTGCAGATACTGTGGAAAGAACATGCTATGTTTTATGGTAACAGTATCTCCATAGTTTTGTAAGCAGGCTTCAGGGTTGGGTGGTGGTGGTGGTGTATTGTGGTGTTTTGTTTTGTTTTTTTAAGATTTTCTTGGAGGTGGTTTTCTGTATTTATGGAGGAGGCATTGAAGGTCAAAACTATTTCATTTTCTTAAAGCATGAGCAGAGTAAAGGGTGGGATTTTAATGAATAGTAACATCATGCAGTAGTGGGTCCATTGATTTATTATAAAAAGAGGTGACCAGCCAACCTTTATTTGTTTTTTCTGGGGGTAGTGAGACTTAAATAAGTAAGCAGTAAACCTTTTTGTGTTTCAAGACTTCCTAATCTGTTCTTTGTTTACTTTATATAAAGTTTAGTACACTAAAGCATTTGATATATTTTCTGGGAATTAAGAGTGATCCCATGTGGTTACACAGATGTTTTTGTATTCGTGGTCCTGTAATTCAGCTGAATGTTTGAAGAAAGATATTTCTTCAAAATGGAAACTGAGATAAGCTAGTAACTGTTGCTCGACTTGGCCCTGCTGATGTTAGTTATGGAACTTCAAGTAAGTTAGCCAGTTACCTGGCTCCTCTTGCATCAGAACAGCAGGACCACTTTCCCCCAGGTCACAAGCTTTAACGTTTGGAAACTGTCTTACTTAAATGCATTCTTGGAACAAATTTCCCTTTCTGCAATGAATGTAAAATCTTGATTCACAGGAAAGGAAATACTGTCAAATAGAGACTCTTTTCTACTCTAGCTCCTTAAATATTAAATAGACCTTGTCCCTCACGTTTGAGTGTATTCT
Source organism: Chauna torquata (assembly GCA_013399475.1). Taxonomy (NCBI): domain Eukaryota; kingdom Metazoa; phylum Chordata; class Aves; order Anseriformes; family Anhimidae; genus Chauna; species Chauna torquata. The sequence goes on from VXAL01009921.1 coordinate 120,098, forward strand.
GTGTATTTGGTATGTACATCTTTGGCAATGAAGCTTCCCCATTGTCCTCCCATCTTAAACAACAACAAAAATCCTTTGAGGTTTGTAATACTTAAGGTGATTTCTCCAGAATGAGAATTGCTCACTCTGCTCATTTAGGAGGTTAATGTATCTTGATTAATATGCAGCACTAAACAGTTAAACAGAATTTCAAGTAGACGCTCAGCCTGCTTGGTTACCATGGCAAACACAGTAGGGAATTCATGCCAAAGTTTGGAAACTAAGGTGCACAGAAGAAAACTTGTAAACCAAAATAGTCACTTTGGAGAACAAATGCAGTTGTTCATAATTTCAGATCCCCTTTCCAAAGAGTACTAATTTAAAATCCATTTTATCAAGCAAACCTTAAATTCCAGTCCCGAGTTTTACACAAAGGAGGCAATATTCTCAAGCAGGGAAGAGTGACATTCTTTGTTCGCTTGCCCTCTAACTGTAAGGGCATTGAGTGAATAGAATAGCCTCTTGGAGCCAGATAAATTGAGTACCGTAATAAAGTTTTACACATTTTCAGTGTACCGTGTCATGCTTAACAGATGTGATTGGGATAGCTGTTAGATCATATATGTGTGCGTGTATGTTAAAGTTCTTGAATTATTTAATTCAGTTTGCTACAGTTGTTTGTCATAATGCTTGCTAACTGTAAATGAGATCTGTAAATTGGTGTTTTAATTGGGGTGGTTCTCAGTTTGATGGGTTCCCTGTTTAATCAGCTGTCTCTGTGAACGCAATATTTTGTATTGCAGTTATGTCAGTATATCGTGGCGAAACCTGGTATTTTTGTGTGTGGCTTCCTGTAAATTTTCCACAGGTATGGTAGCATGCAAATCATAGTTTTTTTCTCTTTCTGAATGTAAACTAGTATATGTATTTACATATATCTTTTCCAAAATCTCATCCCCCAAAGGGGAAGCTGTGTTACATGGAAAAGTCGTCATGTGGCTTTAAAAACAAAACAAAACAACCATATATTCCTGAAGTTTGAGGCCAGAGTCATAGTTCGACATCGAGATTGTACACACTCTGACATGTGACTGGCCCTCATCACTTTGTACATTGTGTAATCTGGATTGATGATTGTTAGATTGTTGGAGGTTAAGGGAAAGCAGTTTAGAATATTACTGAGAAATTATGATTATTTTGCCTTTGCTTTATAGCACACGGTATCTTGGGAAGCAAGATTGGATGTTGTGGTGACTAGGAAGTGGTGGTACTGGAAACTGAAGTGTTAGAGGTGGTCGACCAGTTTAGTTTTAGGCTGAAATGGTGTTCAGGAGTTCTGATGAGTTTTAAGAATAGAGGCTGATCTGCAGATTTATTTCAAATAGGAACTGTTATATTGAATTACAGGTTAGTTTGTGCTTTTTGCTGACCTTTTTAAAAGGGACTTAATGATTGCTTCATAATTTATACAAAAATTGAATGCAAAAACATCTGGAAGATTATAGTAGGGTTTAGTTCAAAGGAAAGTTAGAACTTGGAGGCCACTGGAAGTGATGAACTGTTGCTGTTGATTAGGCACAGTAAATAAAACTTTAAATAGCTTTTGTCCTAGTAAGCTTAAACATATGATAATTTATAGTTCTGTGCTAGACTCAAAACTGGAAGAAAAAAAGGGAGAAAAGCAGCAGAAATTGCAGGTGGACTAATTTGCATAACTGTCAAGGCAAGAAGCAATTGTAAGAAACTTAGGAGATGTAATTATGCTAGGTGAGTGAGCAGGAGTGCTTGTTCCCACTAATCTTTTGGTGGCACACAGCGGAGGATAAAACTCGAGTCAATTTGGTACCACTATGCACAAAAGAAGGGGGATTGCTGTAGATGATTCAGCCTTAATTGATCAGTGCTTGAGACCTAATTTTTCTGTATTGTAAAAAAAATGGAGTGGAGGAGACCATTAAAAGTAACAATTGAGTAAATCATATTCCATTGTATAAATTGGTAGATCCACCTGTAAGTGATCGTACATGCCTAAAACAGCAGACTCGGAGAAGTGGTGAAAAAATTGTGATAGCTTAAAACTGGAAATACTGAAAAGGATGGGATTGTTTATTTTAATAAGCAATATAAGTGCTGTATATGTAAGGAATATTAGATATCGTTCTCTTCCCGGTAACAAGAAGCCATTCAGTGAAATCTGAGGGGAACAGAAGTCAGAACCGATACTTTATTTTATATATTTAACTTGATTGGAATGTGTTGCTTCAGTCATCAAGCAAATAATGAGCAGAAAGTAGGCGCTAAAACAAAACCTGGCAGTATTTGTAGTTCTGTGCAGTACTTAATAACACTTTACAGGATTTGTTTGCATTAAACTTCCATGTTTGCAATTTAAATGACTGCATAGAAGAAATTTAGGATGGAAGACAATAAATGAATGCAGCTAGTTTCTTGAGTTCACTTCTGGGACATGTTTCTGCCGAATGTTGAAGAAATGGTATTGGAGTAAAAAGCCTGGATTGTGGTCTGGTTCTGTAGTCCATGATAAGGAAGTACGTATGTGCCATGACTTACTAAATTTGCATCTTAATTTTTAAGCCACCAAGGGAGAGACCAGTATATAAATGTGACCCTTTGACCCATGGTTTAATTATAGCCCTGAGAGATCGTTGTTTTGAACTTAAAACTGCACTGAGATCTTTCTTGCATCGCTCTTTAAAAAGAGCTGAGTAGGGGGAGAAGAGGAGGAAGGTGTCTGCATTGCATGCAAACATACATGATTCTGAACAGGGTTTCTGCTTGAGAGGTTTTTATCCAGCTGGCTGAACTACAATTGAGCCAAAATTCTATAGACCAACCACTGGGAAGAGACAACACTGATATCATGCCTTCTTTTCCCTTCTTCCCTTTTTAAAAAAAGTAAATCAAAAAATCGCACTTAAAAAAAAAAAAAAAAAAGGCAACTAATTGCTTAAACCAAAATAGAACATCTAATTCAGTTCATGCCTGCTGGGAGCATGTGATACAGTGCCTATATTCAGAGTTGTTTAACTAGCCTGTTTACAGATTAGTGTGACCAAGCGCGTAACACTGAAGTCAAAGTCACAATTTTTATCTGAATTGATCTTGTCATTAATTGGCACTCACAATAAGGATAACCTTGCAGAAGGAACATAAAGTCTGTGAAATACTTAGCTGGTCTTCAGTGTGGGTTTATGAGTGATTGTTCAGATGCTCAAGAAAAAGTTAAAGCTCTTCTCGTCTTTCTGTATTGCGTAGTAAAGCCATGCTGTGGAAAGTGTGATTTAAAGGACTGAAGCACTTCTGGGGAGCAAAGTGACAGATTTTCTTGTGTGGCAGTAATAAAAATTAACTTAGAATATATAGAGACAAACACCTTTTGAAAAGTAAGGTTGCAGTGTCATGTCATTTCCCTGAAGTTTTAGTGATTTGATTGTAGAGCAGCTAAAGATTGCTCAAGTTACTTGGAGTGCTTCCAGTCTACTTCCTGGAGCAGGCTGTTATTTTTCTTCCGGAGAAGCTACGTGCTGCTTACAGACCTCTTCAGGACTGACCGGGATGTGCTCTGGAGAGCTGCACTGGGGTTGTGGTCAGTGCATGAGAGCACCTGGGGTCTGACCCAGCTCTGTGAGCAGCGCTGGTACAAGTTGTGCTTTCTGGTCTTCCACTGAAAAGGAGCAGTGTCAGCTTGGGTGTAAATTTTACCAAGTTACTAACGTGTTGAATTGAAAATCCCTTAAACTTCTAAAGGAGTAATTGCAGTGACCTCTGCCAGGTTGTTACAGATACTGGCAATAGCAGTGTTTTCTGCTCATAAGACAGAGAAGTATTTTTTTTATGTGGAGGGGTTCAAAACGTTTCAATCTCCCTCAACCTCCCTGGCCTACGATAGCTCAAATAAGTTAACATTCCTGTCCTACTTCAATGCCCTTTGCCCAGTCTTACAGGGAAACAAAGGGTAAGTTGATTCTATATGCACCTGTGAAGTGAATAGGGATTTGCAAACAAAAAAAGGATTATTTTTTTTGTGACTGCTTGTTCTGTTTTCTTTTTGGAACTTTTTATTGAAAAGTGACTTTTTTTAGCGTTACTGGTAGACAAGTGCTTTCACCCTAAAAACTCCCAAGAAGGTGTGCTAATCTATACTGTAATTAGATAAATATTTTTGGTTTTAGCATTACTAAAATGGAGTTAAGACTGCTGTGGTAGTTATAAATCAAATAATGCTTTATGCCTATTCTTTATGGTGTTCACATCTACTCTCTTGATCTTGCCAATTATATCACCATTGGTTCAGTTAATATCATGTAGATTTGTTTCAAACCATTGTGTGCTCTTCGCTCTGTTTAAGTGCTGACAAAAATTCTTCTGGAAACAGAATATGAGAAGTTTATTGGATGCTTCAGAAAACTAAATTGATTTTTGCCTAAATATGGATTTATGTCCAGTTGTCTGGACTAGAGCTTTTATTTTAATGTATATGGTCACAGTTTTCTGCTGTGTGAATAAATACTGAAATACTGTCAAGTAATGCTTTTCTCCTTTCAAAACTCACGTATGTCTTGTATGGCCCCCAAGTGGTAGTTAGATCTAGAAGGGAGAAGAATATGAAGTAGCTCCCAAATTTTCTGGCAGCTTTGTACAAAATTGATATTTAAGACTTTGTTATGGATAAGTTGTGTGGAACATTTAAAAAAAAAATAGGTTAAATAAAATTACTTGGTGTCCCTGTTTTACTAACAGAGCTGTTCTTATACAGTATCCTAGAAACTCTGTCACGTGCCTTAAGTGTTCCTGTTCGGCATTTAATCAAGTGCTTGGTGGCTTATAAAAACCTACTACAAAGATACAGGAACCTGTTCATGAGGAATAGTGTTAATAAGGACAGTAAATCTTCTGTTGAGAAGAAATAAATCTCGAAATGCTTTTGCTTAGAGTAATGCAAATCATTCTGTACTTCAAGTGAGATCATTCAAAATATTAATGTATTAGAAAATACATCAGAAAATATGCCCTTGTCACCGAAGCCAAGTTAACGACCGTGTCTTGAAGACCAGAATCTTTAGATTTCTGAGAGTAAAACTGGTGCAGATTGACAGCTACACTTTATGAAGAAGTTGTAGAGAAAGGAATCTATAAAGAAATACCTTAGTGGAAAGTCTTTGAGGCTGCATGTTAAAAGTAGCAGATTCTTTTTCCTACTTGCTAATTGTTTTTTGTCCCAATTTCTTAGTTTTCAGTTTTCAAACTTCATGTTGTCCAGTGTAACCTTCTTTGCTTTCTCATAAGTTCTATTAGCTTCAGTTAGAGAGGAAAAAGAGAAAATGAGTGTGCTTATTTTCAATGTTAGCTGATACTTGCTGTTTTATCAACTGGCAGCAAACAGTCGAGCATTGGTTTTGCTGTGTTAAGCTATGAGCGCTCCAATTCATAGAGTTGAAAGTTCAGACAGATATTAAATGCAAAACTAAAAGTGAAATAATGGTTTTCTTGAATTTGAGTGTGACTTTAATATAAAGCAGATGCACTGAATGCAGTGTTGCAAAATAAAGGCTAACTTTTTCCGAGCATTAATGGCTTTGCAAGGCTTAGGAGACACTTACAACTAGTCTGTATTTACACAGAAAACACCCATTATGCAACCCTTAAAGCTAAGCAAATCACTTAGGTCTGGAAAAAGCAGTTCAACTGCTCTTAGTTATTTGAGAAACCATCCTTACATTGAAGAGACCTACTGTAACTGTGTATAAATAGGGCAACTTTAAAAATGGTGATTGGCTGCTGGCTCTTTAGAGTCCTAAAGAGAATTTGTGTGCGCATGCGTTTATATAGTGTTCCTGGAAGCTTTCAAACCAGTTCTTAATTTTTCTGGGGGTTTCTGAAGTGGCCCTGAATGTGTGTTCATTTGTATGTTACCTGAAGGATTCATAATGTATCTGAAGAGGTCCTAGGACTGATGTTAGGTCTTGCCAGACTTTAAACTTTCTACCAGGAGAGCTGAGGTCGTTAGCTGCGTGCAAGCTGACAGGCTGCTGACTATATTTGTAGAAACCAATTTATTACTGATTGGCTGTGGCACTGTCAACCGTACTGAACAGTGTTTTATTAGGGCTTTATAGATGCAGGGAATGCTGCCTGGACTTTATGGTGTTCATGTTGTATAAATTAAGCAGAGCTTTTGCTCTACGTCAGTATTCTTAATAGAGAAAGTCAACTGATTTGTTCCTGTAGTTTTCTTCCTGCTCGGAGTTCCTTTAAGACATAAACCAGACCTGTTAAGTAAGCTGGGACTGGCCTTGTTGCTGCTGCTGTGGCTGGTCCTAAGCGTAGAATCCCGGGGTCCTTCAGGTTGGAAGGGACCTCTGAAGGTCTCTAGTCTAACCTCTCCTGCCCAAAGCAGGGTCAAGTGTGAGATCGGACCGGCTCAAAGCAACAGTGAAGTAACTACAAATGATTCTGTTGTTAGTATTAACTGAGCTGTGTTTGGGCTCTTCAAAAGTGTTCCAGAAATCTACTCCTTTGATACTGAAGTAACTAGAGGGATTTCCAGAGTGAAGTATTGAAGCTAGTATTTCTGGCAGAAACACTTGTGTACAGAAGCAGTGAGCAGAGTTCACCAGAAAATTCTGCAAAAGGGCCTGAAATAACGGAACCTTCTTGCCATGGGCCAGCTGCGTTCCTCAGCTTTCTCTGTCCTTCAGCTGGCCCTGCAGGAAGGAGGGGGAGACCAGCACACGCGTGGGGGAAGAACAGACAAGCTGTAAGGGGCTTCCCGTTCTGGTTTTTGCTGTCCTCACTAATACAGTGGGCAAGTCTGTCATGGAAAATCCTGCCCTGTTTGCTCCAGGGGATTCTGTAAGGTGGAGTGCTGCAGCAGGGGTTACCTTGCCTCTGTTTTTCAGTTAGGAATTTAAAGAGCATCTCTGAAGTTCAGTAAAGTCCACTTAGTAACCACTGTAAGAGTTGATTTCTCTTGTTACTTGTGTAGCATTGTAACAAGCACAGTTTTCTCAAATTATTCCAGTTATGACAAGGGACTATTAAATCCCTAAACAGCAAGGTGTTGGGGAGATACCGAGCTACAGGTAATGTTGTGAATTCCAAGCTCCAGAAATGCCAAAAAATTGTTTTCAAAAGTGTAGTACCTCAGTTCTTTGTTGTCTTTTGTTGGTGCTTTAGTTGTGCATACATAGCCAACCCGTAATCTGCTGTTCAAGATCAATTGATTCTTCGGACTAGGGAGATTCTCTTAAGAGGATTTTTGGAATTGAATTTTTTATTAAATGTTTGCTCTTACTTCCAGGCTTAAAGACCTAATATTCTGTCTCAAACTCCCTTACCGATATGACCCATTGAAAGCCAGTCTACTGGCAAATCTGATACTAAATACTATTAAGTATCTAAAGGAAGCATTTTAATGACTTCAATTGAAATTATGTGAGAGAAATTAATAAATAATTCCCTTTCTGATCTTGGGGATGTTTTCTTAGCTTGGCAGGAAATGTAGCATCTATTATATATTTCAGTAACTAAAATTTGCAGAAAGTTGCAGATGTAAGTTAGGAGAAGAAAAAGATATAGGAAGAACTCACATCTGTCAAGGAGCATGATTAAATGCTGACTTGAAATAATGTGATTCGCTGTTTGTGAAATTGTAGTATGAAAGCTGAGTCTTGGATCAATAGTACATCAAAAGAATGAATCTTGGACAGAAATTAATCTGGCTTTGACCTTAGAACTGCGTACGGTTACAGAACCGAGGTGGTTGATGCCCATCCTAATAAGACATTTCAAATGTAGGAATCTGAAAACTTCAATATTTGCTTCAGATGGAGGTAACTGATTTTTTTTTTTCTGTTCCTAGCATTTAGGTATCTAAAGCTGTGATTAAGGTGTTCCACTTGACCACCTTTCTACAGGTAGTCTTGATTCAGGGTGAATGGGCAAATTATGTGTGTGCATGCACACACATACTTTATTAAATTTTTTCCTCTCCCTCTCTCTCCCCCAGCAGTGAGGCTAACTTTGCTAAAATAGCATGATGTGAGAGTTAATTAAATGGGACTGGAAAGTCCAACAACAGTTGCATGTTTCATATTTTATTTCTAGAGTACAAATTCATCACAACGAACTGAATGGCTATGTTAGTCACTTTCTTCTGCTAGAAAGTGTAAGATTTTATAGACTTTTAATCTGTTCAAGGACAGGACTCGGAAACTGCTGGTGCCCCAGGTACACCAATTTTGTTCAGCTGCATCACTGCCTTCAGACATGTTGAGTGAGATTCGTCTTGTTCTTGTTGCCTGCTACCCATTACTCCTTGTTCCTTTGCCCAAGGGGTACTTGAAATATCAGTGTATGTTGAAAAGGATAGACGTCCAGTGCAGGCATTAGTTGGCTCAAGTGCTGTTACAGAGGCTTGATTAGGGACGATGTGCTTTGATTGCTTGCACAGTGACTTTTATTCAAAGGGAAGATGGTATTGATTCTTAACCTTGCCTTAGATGCTCCAACCTAGTTTCAGTCAAGACTAAACTTAAGTTCTAATTACAAAGTGTTGCTGTCATCATGAATTATCCATTGTGGAGTAAGTTCCTCAAAGTGGACAGGCTAGAATACTGCTAAGTATTTTTCAGAAGAAAAATTTAAAAGAACTGGGACAAAAAGCATGCAAATAACTTTCTACCAGCTCAAGCATAGCCAAGAGTGCCTTACCCTGTGCTTGTAGCCTCCATGTTTGGTAACACTTAATCCCAAGATCTTTCAGTTCTCTTTCAAAGTACATCATTCTTCTGAGAGGGGCAGTTCACATCACCTCGTTGAGTAAATAGTGTCAGATCCTAGGATTTGACAGTTGTGGACTGGGATCTCATGTAAAAGCTCTTTTTCTGAGAATCAGATCTTCCACAGTACAGCTATAGCAAATGGACTTACTGGTGTGCTAATGAAGTGCTGAGTCACAGGCCATATTGAATTTTATGAGTAAGGGCTTTTCTTGTTCTTATCAAAAATCCAATAGCAACTTTCAAATGTGCAGAAATAGAGAGAGAAAATGGCTTTTGGTTCTTAAGATCATTGATTCTATCCTATCTTTCAGTAAAGAGAGGACAAGACCAAAAATGTATTTTTGTGCTTGTAGTTTTGACTTATCTCCATGAGACAAATATGTCATAATCATAACTGAAAACACTAACTGCATATAAATAAAAGTCAGGGCATCCCTGTCAGTAGAAGCCTAACTTCTTGTAATTCTGGTAATTGAATTAATTTACTTACACTCCATTTAAGTTCAGACAGATTGTCCCTGCCATCTGGCTCCCTGTGAGCAGCTAGAACAAGCACCATGAAGTCTTGTACTTAGATTTCATTTAGCAGAATTTCATGTCTTGCTAGATCTGTTACCACAAATTTCAGAAGACTTCAGCCGCACTGAGTTTTTCGGACAACAAAAACAATAGTGAGTGATAAAAAACCTCAGCCAGACAAAAGAGCAAAGTATAGTTTCAATCTGAAAATATCTGTCTTGATTCCGTGCCACTAAAAAGAACAGTAATGGTTCAGAAGTAGAAGACCCTGGGAATACTCCTGTTTTTCACTGGTGGGGGAGTCAACCATTCTCTGAGCCCTCAACATGATTCAGGCTGAGTTCTATTTATTTTGAAAGGGATCTTCCTTCTTAGGCATTGGGTTCTGCTGAAACTCTTGTCCAGAGGCGATACCTCAAGTCTGGTAGGTGAGATGAGAGAGGTGCAGTCCCTTTTTCACTCAAAGTGTTTCTTTGAGGTACAGAGGGTTGTATCTGTATGTCTCTGCAGAACAGTCTTCCAGATAGAAACATTTCCTCCAAGAGAATTATCTCTTGATACCACTTACTTTGTATTATTTTAGGACAAGGGAGTCTTGCACAATATGAGAGATCAACTGCATGGCCTCTAGGATTTGGTCTTTCAGCTTCAAGTTACAGGTTTGTCTGTGGATGCTCGTTGGCAGGCATATGCCTTATCCTATGATCCCAGTAGAGCTAGCATTCTATTTAAGTTCTCCTTGAAGAGGTATTGCTAATATTCTTTTTTAGTTTATAATGGATCTCTGGGCTCTGGAGAATAACTTTTTAATATGCTGACTTTAGAAGTTGGAATACATTGTCTCCTTTTGGAGTTTTCAACCAGAAGGCCGTATACCTGATTAAACTGGTTTATAATATATGCTGCAAAATATAAGTGTAACTTTAATACTGTTGCATGTATATGCTTACCATGTGTATCCCATAGTTAAATTTGCCTTGGAAATGGCTCACCTGATGTGAATCACTGTTTAGCTAGTAATGATTTTTCTCTAATTACAGACAGGTCTGGTTTCTCTCTGTATAGCTGTATGCACACTATGGATTTGCTGCTCTTTAAACATTGTACTCAAAGATTTAATACATTGGAGCAGTTTTCTTTTATGTGAAGCTTGTCCTCTTCCTCAAACAAGTTTTATTTCCTATACTTCTGGCCTGATTTCCTCTGACTAAAAATACTGTAAAAGTATATATCAGAATTAGAATACAAATCCCAAATCACAGCTGCATCTCAAGTCTGTAATATTATTGAGTATCTGCAGCTTTCTAATTACAGACTCTGAACCTAGTAAATAGGGAGTTTAAAAAAAAAATATATGATATATGATCATGCATATTAAATGTGTGGGTTATAGTCTCTGGATGATGAAAGATTAGGGTGTCTGTTCAGAAGTGATACGGGGATAAACATGGGTTATACAACTGAGAGCATTTTAAATCGCTTTACTGTTCCTTTTGATTCTTCTGACACTTAAGTGCCAGATCTTAAGTTCTTTATGTTGAAGTTCCTCTGTTTTGTTAGCACTTGCTTTATCTAAGCTGTATTTGGATTGTTCAGTAAATAAAATTGATATATTGATGCATAGAAATCATTCTTGATCACAGATGGTGCAAAGTATTTTCATGTTTAATAAATCAATGTCAGAAGCACAATCATTTTGTAGCTTAATGGCTTAAAAAGTGTTTTATAATCATAGTATCAACGTCCTGAGTCAGTCAGTGTTCCTAGAAATCTCTCCTTGGATCTAGTCGATCCAACTTTTCATTATTGATACCAATATCATATTTTTGCCTGTTATAAAAGGATACATTTATAGTACGAGGATGAGGATACACTGTTTTTACACTGCCAAAACTGGTTGTACTTCATACTGAGAAAGCTGCTACTAGGAAATTGGAAGATAGCTTTGTCTCAGTGTGATGGGGTGCTTCTTCTGGCAAATTGTAATTGGTTGATCATGGGGACTGACTGGAGCCTTTGTGTTAGTGAACAGTTGTCATTGGTTTGTCACATGATGTAGCTACAAAGGCTAGGTAGGTGAAGCATTTAGCAAAATTTGATATAATGTAATACTTCCACATTTTTCAAAGATAAACCTTTTGATGTCTTTGATAAATACAGAGCTGCATTTTAAAGTATGGTTTTGTGACTGCGTAAATTGTTGCTTAGTATAAACTCATTTGCAGATGAAACTTGTATGTGTATACATTGTGATAAACTGTTTTAATTCTGTTTGCTCTTTTTGCAGGCTGCGGACTTGAGTAAACCAATAGACAAAAGGATATACAAAGGAACACAACCTACATGCCATGACTTCAATCACTTAACAGCCACAGCAGAAAGTGTCTCTCTTCTAGTGGGTTTCTCAGCAGGCCAGGTCCAACTTATAGACCCTATTAAAAAAGAAACTAGCAAATTATTTAATGAGGAAGTAAGTAGAAATCTTAACATTGTTGCATGCAATGTATTTCTGATATTAAAGATCCTCAAAGTTCTGTAGGTGGCTTTGTTTGCCTATACAGCTCATCATTCAGTCACTACCTTTTGTTTTTCAGCTACTTCATTAACTTAGAATACTTGGACACAAATTTTACTCATGAAGGAAGGTTTTAGGGTTTAAGGCAAAAGAAAAAATTAGAACTTCTTAGTTTGGGTAATAATTCAACTAGAACTAATGATAGTTAATGGATAGAAAAAATGTCTACAAATCAAAATGTTGCTGCATATTCTCTGCAGTCAGTTGTTTCAGAGGCTTCTGATTCCAAACAGGGAAGAAAACATTTGAGCTCCTATGTAATATGTTAAGGTCAAAATTTTAAATACTAATTAAGGTTAAAAAAAAAAAAAATCAGTTTTTTTTATAGTCAGGATGTTACAGCAGAAACTGTGTGTATCAAGGATTCCTAAAGGCTTCCTCGGGGAAGACTAGGATATCAAGCTGAATGCTCCATAGGAAAAGCTAAAGGCTCACAGGGGGTTGGCCATGTGATATTCCTGAAAAGAATTCTCCATCTATGCAATAAGAAAAAAATAAAGGGTGTACTATGGAGGCGGGGAGGACTCATGCCAAGTTACAAGACCACTGGCTCTGATTGTCTGGTAATACTGGTATTCTTAGGAAGGTAAGTGTCTGGATGTTAATAGTGGAGGAGATCTGGTAACTGATAAAATTTTGACAGCATTTTCTGAAGAGGATAAGCCAGAGATACTTGTGTTTTTCTTCTTCTTTTTGTATTTTAATCCAACTGCAGGTAAATCATGAGGTAACAAAGAGCTTTGCAGGTCTTTTTTTTTTTTTTGAGACTTCAAATCTGGATAAGAGCTTTGCAGATGAAGTTACGCCTTGCTCAGCTTTTAAACTGAGCAGGCATATCTTTTCCACCTCAGGGACATGTGTTTTCTTGCTCCTTGTGCAAAGAAGATTGAAGTATTGTTCTCAATGGGGATGTTTTATAATTAGAACTAACTCTTCCTCAGCTTTCTAAAAGTACCTACAACTAGATCAGGAGAGGGGTGATGTTCTTTGTTCCTAGCCTTTCCCACCTGTTCTGTCTCTCTGCTTGTGCTGAATGGGAAACAGTGCTGGAGAGCCTCCTAATGTTGCATGGAATACTGTTTTTGGTAGAAACCACTGTATGTGTAGTTAAAATTTTCCTTCTAGCATTGTCCTTTACAAAAAAGAAAAAAAAAAACCCAAAACACTACACTCCCAGAAGACAAAACTTTGGCATTGGTGCAACTTCACCACTGGGAATGCTAATCCAGATGTGAACAAGTTACTTGTGTAAACACAGCTCTGATATAATCTTGTAGGATAGTAGCATAAGTATTAAAATGGCAGTGGGAAACTATGAACAGCTAGAATTTCCTATCACAGAGTAGTTCCCATTCTTGTAGATGACCTGTAGTTGCCTTGAGAAAAACTTGTGCTAAAATACTTCACATAAAGGTCTGATGCCTGTTTACATGCCTTGATGTTTCCTGTCTAGCTTCTACAGTGTAAAGCTTCATTGCAGGCTGAATAGTTCTTGTGGTATTCCACAAGTGATAGAATCACTGAAGCAACCTGACATTAGAAAATACTGTCTTTTCTCTGTTATCACCAGCATTACTTCACTGTGGTGGAAATGCGTCAGCTTCCTGTTTGGTGGAAACAAAATGAGATGATCTCTTTTCTACAAAGCTAGCATAGGGATCTGCTCAGTGCTACCAGAACTTACCCACATGTAGGGTAGAGTTAAAAGACAGATCCTTGTTTCCTACACGGATCTTATCTGCCATTGCAACCAGTTCTAAAACTTACATATTTTTAATCTGTCAGTTACAGTAGTGAAATTTGCTCTGGGCACGTTTAGAAATTCTAGCTTGTATCTAAAACCCATTTCAGTGAAACATTAGTGGGTATTGATGTTTGAGTTGGTACATTTGCTTCAAGAAGGTGCCTGTTGGTTTTTGGTATATTTAGACTTTAGTGTTTGAGAATAAACGTACCTTCATAAGCAGAAGCTGGTCTAAATGAGTGTTTACATCTTTTGAGAAATTTAGCACTGGTGCTAGAATAATAGAGATAACAGAATTTGCCACTTGCCCTGTTAGTAATTTGGTGATTTAGGTAGCCCAAAGCTCTGGTTTGATTATCACCTGTTATCAGGTGTTATCACCAGGATAGCACTTAATCGTATGTGAAATGGCTTTACCTCTTACGACACAGAAGGTTGTGTTGAAGCTTGACTGAGTTAAGGCTATTGCATTTTAACTTGTTACTCTTTTTTTTTTTAAACTCTATTGATGTAGAAGAGAATAGGGACTTGAAAGGCTGAGGTGATTGATACTGTGCAGCTTGTGGCTGCTTACCAAAATCACCCTGTATCAACATTGATGTTCCTTCTAGTTGCATCAGAATTAAATTAGTGATTCTTTTTTTTAATTCCCGAAACTAATGAAGTGTACCTCACAGATTCAGTTGTTTCCAGGCAGTAGCTGGTTGTTCTCAAGCTAGCCAACTGAATTATGTTTCCTTCATCTTATTTTTTTTACTGTGTTTTTTATTTAAACCAAAGCCTAAAGCTGCAGTTTTTCCTAATAAACTTTACTTCTGCCTGTGTTGCCAAAGCTCTTTGCCAAACCTTAATGCATATGCCTTGCTTGCCTCAGTTTTTCCACTGCTTTGTTGCCTATGCCTATGATTTTGTTCAGGCTTGTTCAAAACATGGCTACTGAGCTTGTCTTCGTGGCTGGTGTCTGAAGCTCCTTACCTTACTGTTGTTTCACCAAGCTGAACATAAGCTCCTTATCCCAGCTGCTCTAACCATTTGTTTGATACTTCTTTTTGTACTTTGTTGTAATGCATCTGATAGTTGTACCGACTTCAGGTCTTACTTTGTTACGCTACAGATGTTGGAGTCCAGTCAAAAACTTTTAAAACATCACAAAGTCATAACTTCAGAATTTTTATCTTCCTGCTGAATTTAAAGCTCTGTTGGCTGAGAAGGTCATGAGTTGTGGTCACTTGCTACATATCCATTTAAAGTCTCTGCATCTTGTCTCTTCAAGCCAATCTGCTTTTGTTGCATATTGCAATCCTGTTTTGCTCAGAGCCTCTTTGAGGTAAAGATGTTCAGATTTTGGGGATTTTTCTGCAGTACTTAAGGTTGTGCCCAACATGCTTGTGGACTTAAAATGCGATTTCTAGTATAAAAGTTGAGTTACTGTTCTTGCGAGTAGAGGTTGTATGTCAGGTTGAGCTGCTCTAGTACAGTAGAGCAAGAAATCTCACTTTGTAATTTAGATTAGATATCAGGAAAAACTTTTTCTCTCAGAGAGCGGTCAGGCACTGGAACGGCCTGACCAGGGAGGTGGTGGAGTCACTGACCCTCGCGGTGTTCAAGAAGCGCCTGGACAAGGTGCTACAAGACATGATTTAGTAGCTTAGTGGGTAGTATTGGTGATAGGATGACGGTTGGACTAGATGATCTTGTAGGTCCTTTCCAACCTTGTGATTCTGTGAGTAATAGTAGTTTCATGATGAGAAGACTATTACCTCTAGCAATCGAGCTAGTCTGACCTTCCCTGTATTTTTGTCTTGGCATGTACAAAGTAAGTTTGTCTAACACTTCTGGTATCATTATTACTGAGATATGAATGATATATATTAATGAACATGTGAGAAATTATTTAAAATATCACGACAGAAGCTAAGATGATGTTATTTTTAAAGCTACCTCATTTGAGGAAAAGTTCACAGACTAAGTTACTCTTCCGACCTCTCAAGTACAAAATGGGAAGTTACGCAAGAGAGACTTCCTGGTCTTGTACTGAAGCTGACAGCAGCAAAAGTATGTTTAAGAGTACAACATAAAATGACCAGGTGCTGCTTTTGATAGTTACAGTCCCAGAATGGATAACAGCCAATGTATTAGCCATTAGTTAGGTTTTTTTCTTTGTGAAAAACAACGTAAGGCATTTTTTTTTTTTTAGTGCTTTTGTAACTTGTTCTGGTATTTCCTGATGGTCTTTGTATTTGCACTGTTGCCTTTTATATAGCTCAGCTCTACTTTCGGCGTATAATCAATCCGTGCCAAATTCAAATCTTGAATTTGCATGTAAAGAACTATTTGTCTCCAAGTTGCAATTGAGTGATGCTGTGGCTGACTTTTGATAGATTTAGAACTACAATTGAGTTGCAGACTTTATCTCTACCTCTAAGTTCTTACAGCATTGAAGACGTTATGACTAGGGATGTTTCTTTAATGTGTGTTCATTGTTTTGTAATGATGGACTCTATTAAAATGTTTTTCCTCAAAGGCAACTTGTTAATCAGGTGGTAACCGAGAGTAGAGACAGGTTCTTGGCTAATGAACGAAAAGTAATTGCAGAGTAGGGTTTCCAAGGTGAAGAGGATGGTGGTGCCTTCTGAATTTGCAGAATTGAATGCATTTAACTACTGACTGTCCAACCACGTGATAACAGAGGCACTGTGTAGCATTTGCTCCCTGAATCAGTAAGCTGGTAAAGGCTCCTAAAGCCTCTTTTTTTCCCACTTTCAGAGGATGATTTTTATGTGATTGCAGATAAAAACCGGAGTTTAAATTTACTGTTGCTGAGTTATAACTTGTTTATGTTGTACAGATGAGTAACAGCTTGTTTTCCCTTTCTGTATTTTCTTGATTTATTATTTTTTTCTTTTCATACTCTTCTTTAACCTACACAGTGAAAAATAAACTTAAGAACACTACCTTGAGATTCACAGCAACAGATTGGCTTGATCAAAGCATGTTCTTTGGAATGTGACTGGACCATAATAATCTTTGGTAGCACTTTCTCTGAAAATAATTTCCTGTTAACTGCCTGATGAGATTGAGTGTTTGCAAATACAGTAACGTAGCTCCTTTCCAGAAAGTTGAATTCGCTTTGCTTAAGTTTTGTTCCCCTTCTTCCCCAAAAGCTCAGATTTACAGTTAATCATTAAAACTTTAATTTTCAGACTTTCTGATGTGTATCTTCTTTGTTTTTCACAGAGACTAATAGACAAGTCCAGAGTAACCTGTGTAAAATGGGTACCAGGTTCGGAAAGCCTTTTCCTAGTAGCTCATTCCAGTGGCAATATGTACTTATATAACGTGGAGCACACTTGTGGTACCACAGCCCCGCACTACCAGCTACTTAAACAAGGAGAAAGTTTTGCAGTTCACACTTGCAAGAGTAAATCCACAAGAAACCCTCTGCTTAAATGGACAGTAGGTGAGGGTGCCCTGAATGAATTTGCCTTTTCCCCAGATGGGAAGTTCTTGGCGTGTGTGAGCCAGGATGGTTTTCTTCGTGTGTTTAACTTTGATTCAGTGGAATTGCATGGTACAATGAAAAGCTACTTTGGAGGACTGCTGTGTGTGTGTTGGAGTCCCGATGGGAAATACATAGTGACAGGTGGAGAGGATGACTTGGTAACAGTTTGGTCTTTTGTGGACTGTCGAGTAATAGCGAGAGGCCACGGACATAAATCGTGGGTCAGTGTTGTTGCATTTGATCCATATACTACTAGTGTAGAAGAGAGTGACCCAATGGAATTTAGCGGAAGTGATGAGGATTTCCAAGACCTTCATTTTGGCAGAGATCGAGCAAATAGTACGCAATCTAGGCTATCCAAAAGGAACTCTACAGACAGTCGTCCAGTAAGTGTTACGTATAGATTTGGTTCAGTAGGCCAGGACACACAGCTCTGTTTGTGGGATCTTACAGAAGATATCCTCTTTCCCCACCAACCTCTCTCAAGAGCAAGGACACATACAAATGTCATGAATGCCACAAGTCCACCCGCTGGAAGTGGTGGAACTAACCCAGGAAGTAATGGAAACAGTATCACAACACCTGGAAACTCTGTACCCCCTCCTCTTCCACGGTCAAACAGCCTTCCACACTCTGCAGTCTCAAATGCTGGCAGTAAAAGCAGTGTCATGGATGGTGCCATTGCTTCTGGTGTTAGTAAATTTGCAACCTTATCGCTACATGATCGGAAGGAAAGACACCATGAAAAAGATCACAAGAGAAATCATAGCATGGGACATATATCTAGCAAGAGCAGTGACAAACTGAACCTAGTTACTAAAACCAAAACGGACCCAGCTAAAACTTTGGGAACACCTCTCTGTCCCAGAATGGAAGATGTTCCCTTGTTAGAGCCTCTTATCTGTAAAAAGATAGCACATGAAAGACTGACTGTGTTAATTTTTCTTGAAGACTGTATAGTCACTGCTTGTCAGGAGGGATTTATTTGCACATGGGCAAGGCCTGGTAAAGTGGTAAGTTTTAATCCTTAATGCTGCATCAAAGAACTAGAACTCTGAATAGGTAGTTTTCTTGAGATATAAATGAATGTTGAATATAAAATTTCTTTATGCTTAATGTAAAAAAAAAAAATCCTCAGAGCCATACTTTTGGATACTGCATGCCATATTTCTGAATGATTTGAAGTGTCTTGGATACAATTAAGTATAGTTGCCTTCCAGCAGAAGAAATAAATACTGTGCATCTAAACTATTGATCAGTGTTCTTATACTTAAGCATAACCACAATATGGTGAAAGCTATTTATGTAAAAATGGAAGTAAAACATGTCAATCACTAAAAATAATGATAATCTTTCAAATGTTTTCTACAAAATACTGCACTCCCAATAAAAGTAGCTTATAAGAGCTGCTGCTTTTAAGTCTAATGAGAAATGTGAGCCTCTGAAAAATTAAAACCAAAGTGTTTTATTCCTCCATACTTTTCTGTGGTGGTCTGCCATTGATGTAAAACCACTTCTTATTAAAGTGTCGGCCATTTTATGAGCAGATTTGTGAGCCCTTTACTGACTGTAGTTAATGCTCTTGAAATTGTGAATCAGTACTATCAAGGAACTCTAATATTAGCCGGGTCTTGACTTGTGTATTCTTTGTCAAGTTAGGGAAAATTGTGCAAGCTTTCTCTAAGCAGCTTCAGTTTTATGTCACTGTCACTTTTGTTAGTCAAATTAGATCATTGACAAGCTTGTGCTTTTTGATGGCACCTGTTCTATCAGTTGAACCTTCATTAAAATATATTATTAGTTTTAACTTTTGTTGTTAATGCACTTAAACACAGATGAAAGTTTTTTCTTCTGTTCAATGTATAGCAAGCTAAATTTTGAATGAAGCTAAAAGTGGTGATTATTTTATTAAAAAGTACTTTGTGCTACACTAGCTTTGTTTGCCTGCAACGTTTACAGCTATGAAAACATTACCAGAGTTGATCCACCAAAAAGGACTGTTATTTTTGTGAAAACTTCTGAAGTTTTGTGGCATGTAGATTTATCACCTGAAGGAAAAAATAATCTGGTAATATCTGAATATTGCCACGTTGGGCAGCGTAAATGAACATCTGATGTTTGTTATATTTTAACTATTTGGTTCATAAATCTCACTTTTGAGGTGGAGGTACTGTAAATATTTAACATTAAATACCACATCTTCATTGCTATAAAATTAAGTAAAACTCAAGATTTTTTTTCTTAAAACAGTTTGTATAATGTAAGTTTCTTTGAAATGTTCTCAAATTTGACGCAACTTATGTACGCAAAGAGAGCTATGTCCACTCTGCATCTTGATGCATTTTTAAAGGTTGAATCTAATGCTAAAAATTATAAACCCTTTTCTGGGGAGAAGGGTGGAAGGTAATACCTTAAAATATATATATATATATATGTATTTTTTTGTCTAAGAACTACAGCTCCAGCATTNTTTTGTTTTAAAACTCCTTTGTGTACTACTAAACGCTACACTGTTAAATTTATTTTCAGTGGCTGAAGTGGGTTTTGTTAGACTGGTTGTAACTTAAACACTTTTTTTGGTGTATTGACTTTGATTTGGAATGTGACATTTCAAATATTTCAGAGATAAAGTATGCAGTACCAAAAATCAGGATTTATGTATTGGCAAATATGGAAAACTTTAATTACAGGTAAGTAATTTTCATGCTAAAGTTATCACTTTCAAAATTAATGTATTGCACACTAATGTAAATGCCATATTGTTTAGGAAGTATTTACCTAGAAATTTTGAAATGAATTTGTTTTTCTGATATCACTTGCATTTCTAGTGAGCTCACTCTGCTGGTAAAAACTAAATTTTGGTGGCATGTTTACAGGGGCTTGATAGGAAAATATTTGTGCCAGAAGGACGTTATGAGCATTCTTTTTGTTTATAGGAAAGCACTTAATTTTATTTAATGAGAATTGTCAAAGTATAAAACACTCATGGTAATGTCTTTCTTACTGGGTTATATACCATTCATTTCTGCTTTGCCAATTGTTTTATCCTAGGCTCTGGGGTTTAAAGCTGCTATTTCTAGTCTTCCTTTTGAAATATTGGGTCCCTGAGTGATCTAAAACTCCGTCACTTTTTTTTATCTGCCAACTCTAGAGTGAAAGCCTCTGAGTCATGCTGCTTCTTCCATCATTGCCTCAAAAGGCCTTCATTAAATTCATGGCACTGCCAGCCTAAAGAAAGGATTGGATGGAAAACTGAGGCAGATTTGCATGTTTATGTAATTTCCATTGAGCAAGTGCTACCTTTCCCTCATTTTTAATAGCCATCAAAAGACATGCTGGATAATTGGACAGTGCATGACAAGGTCTCTGAATTTTTCTGGTTGGACTGGTGCTGCCCTTAGTGGAAAAAAATCCAGAAATGTCTCTTCAGCCCTGATCCTTATGATGGTTGATAGGCTGTACTGTGCTTACAGAGTGTCCTGACAAACTTTCCAAATTATTACTTCAAGTGTATACATAATCATACCTTGAGCTTCCTCACTGGATATACCATCCTTACATACTCTTCCAGAACTGTTGTACTAACTCCCAATCAGAATGAGGTCAAGTGAATGGAAAAAGTCAATAAGAAACGAGTTGATGGAGGCTCAAGATTCATTAAAATTAATTTCTTTACTCACTTTGTTAGCCTGTTTCTGAGAAAGAAGGTTCAGGGTGGTGAGAAAAATAGGTTGCCTTAACAAGAGTATGGACTTTCTTAGCAACATGGTGACAGTTAGCTGTCTCCTTTTTCCTCTTTCTTTCCTAGCCTGAATGGAAAATGTAAACAGGGTTATAGACTTGTTGTGTTAATCCTGAAATATAGGGGAAAAAATCTTAAAGGAACCAAGGTAAACTTCATGTGTTATCTTTATAGCCACTTCAAATTACAGGAACTGCAGAGGCAATTAAAAAAAAAAAAAAAAAACAACTTAAGCCCACAACCAAAAACCAAAGTGGCACCTGGATATGCAAAACAGGTTTTCTCTGAACTTAATGGTCAGAGAAGCTATCTATGTGATTTCAGTGTTTAACTTAAGAATTAACTGTTCACCATCTTGTACAGTGACTCCATGTTATCTAAATGACAGCTGCTGATTAGTTGCTTCCTTTGTCAGAAAGCTCAAGGTAAGATTAGACAGAGCGATGAACAGGTGAAATGGCAGTGTATAACCTAGCAAGACAAACATGTTACCATTTTGTAAAACAAATGCACATGGAATTTATTTATTTGACTTATTGTACAGGAGAATTTAGACTTAAATTATAACATCCTTGAATTTTCTAGTTAACTACAATTGTAGTACAGTATCATGTTTTAGTATGACTTCTGTTTTAGTAAAAGTACTTAAACATTCGTGTACTATATTTGAGTGAGATGAGCAGCTATACATTACTAATTCTTCCTCAATGGAAAGGAGCATTTCATCATTACAATTGAAGTTCAATTGCTGGTATTTAAGTACTATCAAATAGATTTCTTTCAACGTGATACGGTATCTGTATAAACTTCAGGGATGATTATAGTAAAACTGAAACACAGCTATATGACTTCAGGTTACCATGCTGAAATTTGAAGCTTTCTGTAACGTGCATAATAGCAAAGTTGCACATAGCATACCCGCGTTATCAGGGTGAATTTAAACCTAGTACACTGGTGTGATATTTATAGCAAGGTGTGTGTGTTTGCGCGTGTGCGTGTGTGAGAAGGTGTGACTAGTGGCTCCAGTAAAGCCACGAAAGATCATAACCCTGTAAAGGCTTTATGATGAGGATGTCTGGATTAGGAAATAACATGACTTTTACTAAACACTTTTTAGAAAACCCGTGTTCTGAATTATCACCTCTTACAATTTGGTTATGTACTTGGAATGACTGTATATGTCTGCCCCTTTAACAATATAAAGCTTCTAAATTAATATTTAAAATGCTGGCCTGCTTATGTTACAATAATAAAAATTGTGTCAGTTAATTTACTGTCAATTTACATGTAAAAATTAAACAATATTTTTCTGCATTCTATGAATTCTGTATACTGGAGTTTGTTAAAGATTGAAATGTTAGGTGATACTGTACAAAATTGTATTGACTACCTTTAGTGAAAATCAAAAGTAAAATTCATATGTATTTCCTTTTTACACTTCCATCTAATTTCTTGACAACTTGAATAAATTTCATAGAGCCTTTCTAACATGAACTATTGTTAATTTAACCGTTGCAATAATTAAGCTTTAAGAAGTATTGTTGGTATATTTATAATTTTAAGAAAATCATGTTTGTTTCATACTGCTTATTTTTAGCTGTTCTATTGTCACTGTTACAGCTGAAGAGCTTTACTAAATACTTGACATTACAAAATTACTTGCTGGGGTTGTCCTCTGTATACTGATGTTAAATAAAAATGTGTGATTGAACTGTAAATGTAGATAACTTTCAATAGTCCTTTTCCACATTTGAGTTTTGATATATCTTGCAGTGCTTAGGTGGTCTTTTGCTATCATACTGTGCTGAGCAAATGGCCACAACGAAAACTGTTAACTTGCCATATTTTAAAGTAAGAAGTTGATCGCATCCTGTAACCTGCTCTGAGTAAATGTTTCACTTCAAGATAATGCATACATTTTTGATGTTTAAATCTTGCTGATAAGGTCATGTCTTATATTTTTCTAGGACTAGAGTAATGTGAAATAGAATATTTATAAAACCATTTGTTAAATTTGTTTAAACTCAGATTCAGTAAAACACAGACATGGATGTATCTAGATTCGCTCTGCCTAGCCGTCAAATAGGAGCTGGGGCAGAGTGTTTTCTGTTCCTTCTAGGACTCTACAGGAGCTCTTTCCTCTATGGACTCTGGTGCAGGGTACATTGTTTATTCCAGATTTAGACTTTGACACTTACCTAATGAATGCTGGATTTACAGCCCTGAGGATATGGTTCGCTCGGATGATTCAACTGTTTTCAGTCTAGAAAAGCTTTGGCTAGGATAGAACTACACTGCTCCGAACTAGAACTAAACTGGTCTAAACTTTTGGCTACAAAATATATTGGAACCAGTTTGGGCAAAGACAAAAGAAGTTGCACTTCCATCTGAGTGGACTAGGGATTGCTTCACCCTTGCAGCAGTAGTTCTGTGTTAACTGGTGAAGGAACCAAACAAGTGGTACTTACTGAAGTGCTTCAAAGGCACTTCTGAGAAATTTCAGTGAAAAAGTAAGTTACTTTGGGTCCTGTCTAACTGAGGTAGGACTCTGTCTCTTAGGGAAAAGTCCTCTGTAGACTGAAGCTGAGGAAATAATCTTTCTTATATGAACTTGAGAACATTTGGTACTTCAGAAGGTACTGACTGGCTGCTATGATGGTCTGTGTATAATATATGTATATTTAAGAACAGGGGCCAATGGAAGAACAAAATAAAATCTGTCCTGAAAGCTTGTGTGAACGGACGATTACATCAAGTGATGCAAGAACTGGTTGTTCAAACCAGTTTCTCAACAGTCGGTGTGAGCATGAAACTAAACTAACTTCCACATCTTCTGCAGTCATAGAAGATGACAATAGATGTCTTGGAACATGGAAGTATCGTCTTGCTTGCCTTTATTTAATAATGTTGCACAAACTTCTCAAGGAAATAACTTGTTTGATTGCATTCTTTTCTGTTTTTAAAGTTGGACTTTAGGTAGGTGTTGATCAACTTCATGTGACTTGTTTCTTCTCATACTATGATCATGCTTATTTTACAACTAACCAAAATGGGGTTGCCTTAAGTCATCTGCTGCTTCCCCAGTTTTTCCCCTGGTTTATTTCAATTTCATTATTTTCTGATCTGAAAAGTTTAAATCATACCAGCTTTTGTAGTTTGAGGAGGCTAGAGAAACTGTTCGTAACCATGTGAGCACTTACTACCTAAATGAAGTTTGTGTTCCTATTGCATGAGTCAAATCACGTTTCTGCTGGTAAAAGCCTTTTATGCTTTTCCCAACACACAGTTGCTTTTTTTCTTTTTTTTCCTCTCTTGGAGATGCGTATCTTCTACTGCCAAGCAAAAACTAGTCTTGAAGAAATCTTACCTAGTATCAGTACAGGTAAGAGTTTTTTTACTAGCCTGCTAGTTTTCTAGCAGCCTTGACTTTTCTTTTTGTTGACCATGAGCAACAAAGAGGTTGATTTATTGAGAGGTGATACGCCTCTATTAGAAGAAAAACTCCTTTATGTACGCAAAAGTGAAGTTGCAAGAGAAATCTCACTGTTGCTACTACATGTTTTTATGAGATCTGATATGTCAAAAGGTTTAAGAATTTACTTTTCTGTAACACTACTAGAATAAAGCAAAAAAAAAAAAAAAAAGCCAACCAAAGACGAATAATACATTTAAAACTCCATATAGTGACCAGATAGACTGTGTAGAGGTGGGTATCAGCTTGGCTCTATCCCCCTGAATCCCATGTCAAATATTTCTCTATAGTATGTTTTCTTAATGTTCAGTAGGCACTTCCTTGAACGTTCTAAATTAAGTTTGACTCCATTAGAGACTGATTTAGTATCCGATTTAGTAAATGTGTGCAGTTCAAAGACTTAAGCTAATAAACGCTGACTCATCTGGATAAGAAACCGACATTTTTTCATAAAAATGTTAATCCAATTCAGCTAATTTGACTGCAAGATTTTAAACAAATGTGAAAAATCTCATTCTGTTTGACCGTGTTATTGCTCAAATACTGTATTGGACTGTGGGCTGTTTTGTCAAGCGAAGGTCTCAGTCCAGATAGCTTTTTTCAAGTGACTCTAGGAATGTCATTTCAACGAGGATAAACTACATGTGGAAATAATTATTATTTGATATTATTATTATTTCATATATTGGCAATAGCAGTAATGGCTTAACAAATCAATGCCATTTTTGCAAGGGCATTCATTAATTCAGCTGTTGTTTGTTGTTGGTTTAATTGCATTCATGAAGTGTACTGTGAGACCTTTTAGCCTTAAAGTCTAAAAGGTTTCTTTAATATTGGTTGTATTTGTTACACTGGACTGTTTGCTTTTTTTTCCTGCTCTTCAATTTCAAAACAAAGCAGGAAAGACGTGCAGAGTTCTGACAGCCAGCAAGTTACGCAGGCAGTGCTCTGTTTTACTGGGCGAGCGCTGAGTGTGTGCCAAGAGAGTTGTGAACTTGCGCGTAAGCATTAACTTTACAGTAACCCGCCCATGTGTCCAAACTTGCAGTTTGTTATCTAGATCAGTGAAATCTTTGGATCCAATTAATTCTGTTCTAATTTACATGAAGAAAATATTAACTCTGTAGTTACTGACGGCTTTTATTCTAAGTAGCATTATCTTCCTGATTTTTTTTTTTTTTTAAATACAGCAGTTACATCCTGATCTTTCACACACTTAGTTTCTATTAGGAAACTTTGTGTTTCGTATCACTGTCTCGGGGGAAAAAACAAACTTGTGTGCCTATGTGGAACTTCTTGAAAACAACCCTCCCTGCCATCTCGTGAATTGTGAGGAGGGCCAGTCTTAAAACTGCTGCAGGTCTTTCTGAACAGACCGCTGATATGACTGCTGTGAAACTTGAATGGACATGATCTTACTGATCGTATGTGTTACGGCTTTTTCTTCCTGCCCATGCAAGCCTATCAGTATGTCTTCAAGTTTTTACTAAATATGCAAAATCCTGTGTGTTTTGGGAAGTCAGTGAATGCATAGATTAAGATGGTGCAGCAACTTGCCCTAGCAACAAGTGCTGAAATAACGTGTTTAATGCTCTCGCGCTGCTAATTGGCATAAGAAAAACGACAGAGTCCTCTGCCAGAGAAGCACATTTAAGCAATAGAGTATGCTATTGAGACGGCAGGTGATGCAACACCTACTTGGAGGACTCTGAGGTTGTGACGAAGGTTGCTTTATCAGATTCCTGACTTGGGTCTCATAACTGCTCCATTTCCCACCCCCTGCTAGACCCAAATGCTGACAAAACAGTATTGCTAATAAAAGACTACATTTATTTTCGAAACTTTTTTGAACAGTCTCTTAATTTGTCTCTGCTGCATGCTTACTATGATGTTTGCGTTAAAATTTGAGCTGATGTATGGTATGCCCTGTGCAGCACAGCAGATCTGAAGCTGTCCTATCGCAGTTCTTCACATTTTCTGTCACTGCTATTAAACTGCAGCTTTGCTGTTGCACCAAGTTACAGCAGCCTTTCTTCCATCCTTTAGCACCTGGTTGCCTAGGCTGGGTGGTTTAACCACAGAAACACAGTGGTCTAATTTCTTTATCTTTTGTTTCCGTGCAGGAACTTTCTAGATTTATAACCTTGTTCATTGTATTATTCCCAGAGAATGTCCTTACAAATATTCTAGTCCCACACCCTTTGAATTACAGATCAGACTCTTATATGGTAATTTTTCTACCAAAGCTAACTTTTTTTGAGCTGTCACATGGTTTTCCAAGTATGGTTTTCCAAAGCTTCCTATGTTACACCTAACATCTTAATGGCAAAACTCCATAAAATCTTTCTTGTTACTCAGGACCCACCTAGAGCTCTTACCTACTTCTGTAAAACTTTTATGCCTAAGCGCCAGACTTTTATTCTTGCTTTTCTTGTATGAACATCAAAGGTCTAAGATGTCTTCTTCTGAAATTAAATACTTGGAAGAACTCGCAACATTTCTGGTCTCTCGCACAGAAGGGAATGTCTGGGATGGCCATCTCCTTATTGTAGCTTGGTCAAGTTTTCAGGTGGTGCTTCCCAAGTTTTCAGAAGTTTTTGAAATGTCTGCTGCAGTAGCGCACACACACTGGTCCTGAGATTCTTTCCACTTCGGTGTCCCTCTGCCCTGCCTGCTCAGAGTTGCAGAATTAATTTTGAACAAGGGATAAAATAGGAGGAGTTCCTGGTATCTCTTACTCAGAGCCACCTCCATGACCCTCTGGCTTTCTAAAGCAGGAGGCATTCATGGTGTGGGAGATGCAACCAGGACTGAGTGAATCCTTGTTGCTAGTCTTGGAACTTCAATTCCAGAGTCACTAGTAGTTCATGGGGAATGAGGCACCACGCTATGTTTCAGTATGTGCTGCCTGTTTCTAGGGGAGCTGTAGGGAAATGAAGGACTCATTTCATTTCCCAGCAATCAGTTGCATTAGTGTAAATATGATACTGGAATAGTGCTTATTTCTCTTCACTTACATAGCATGGTTTTGATCCTGTTGAAAAAGGCTTCATATTACACCATCCCTTGTACTTTTTGTGCTTATAAAGCACATATTTGCATATGAACAGTTTGGATTACTGATTTATTAAAGACTGAAAATAATATACTTTGGACATCTTTTTCCAGTGTGCGTGAAACTTGCTTAGTGAATGTAACGTTCTTGCAAGAAAGACCTTTTAGTTGTTGCTGGACTTAATAGACTTCTGAAGAGTGCTTTGGTAAATGAGCTATACAGGGTTCTGTTTTGTCTTCAGCACTTTAAAACAAAACTTCCTTGGTAAAAATTTTCAGAAGTGCTTCCGTGGCTTGTTTGCTCTAAAATTCTGCCTTTTCACTACTCCTTAACTAATTAACAATGAAGCTTTCTTTTCTTCCTGTTAGATATGCAGTATCTGCGCAGCCTGAAAGTCACACAAGTTTAAAGACCAACCCATTTCAGTCTACCTCAACAGTGTTTGAATTAGATATCCGCTGCATAAACAATTAAAAAAGAAAGCGTTCTAGTTCCTTGCAGGTATGATCCAAGGAGGGCACCAACGAAGCACCACGTACACTTAACTATATATGTGTATATAAAAACGTATACGCGTGCCCGCACACTTTGCTATAAATCCTACAAATGTCTCTGAATTTGTGTGTCTGAATTGGAATGGATGTGTAGGGTTTTGTTGTTTGTTTGTTTGTTTTTAAATGAAAGGAAGGGTTGTGGTTTTAGTAGAAACTTGATGACTCGAATCCAGCCAGCCCAGACCTTCTTCCACCCCTTTGTCTATGTACGGTCAGGGTTTTCTTCCATCAGTAGTGACTTTTCAGTTCTTGGATCCAAGCAAGAAAGAGCTCCTGTAGATTCTGAAGATGTGACCTAATTCTGCATTGTGTGTTAATTGCTGCCTGAACTTGTCTGGTTTGATGGATCTGAGTCCAGGATCTTAATTTTGAGGTAAGAAATTAAGCTGGTAGCTATTTACAGGAATCGCTAAAAGTGCGTTTACCTTGCCTACATAGTAAGAGTCGCACAGCGATACTCATTGGTGTGCTTCCAGCTTAGCTGCCATTGTGCAAGTCTGCTGGCAGTTGTTACAATTAAATAATGACATTGCAAGAAGATGAAATTGCATTTTGATATTAAGCTTTTCCTAAATAAGCCTGGCATACATTTACTTTTACGTGAATGACTAAAAAGGGGCTACTATACATAAATCAAAAATGGGATCTGTCGCCCACAGTATAGTTGCTTTAATATGGAGCTGTAGCCCCTGCCTAGCTGGGGGTGCCGCACAGGAGCGGCATTGTGCTTGAAATAAAGTTAGTGTCCGTTCATTTGAATGGTAATGCAGCTTAAACAAAAATAATAAAAATCCTGAAT
Organism: Chauna torquata; assembly: GCA_013399475.1. NCBI lineage: Eukaryota > Metazoa > Chordata > Aves > Anseriformes > Anhimidae > Chauna > Chauna torquata. Next base: position 148,843 of record VXAL01009921.1, read on the forward strand.
GCAAACTTAAATTGTAATGGGAAAGTTTTACTGAACTCTTACTCTGTTTCATTCTCCTTTACAATTACCAAAATAAGTATTTGGTTAGATAATCTATTTTTCTATTTAAAGCTTGTACTATTCAATAGTGTATATAAGAGACTGAGCATTTCCCTGTATCAGGTTAGTTGTCAAACTTGTTGATATTGAAATAGGCCTGTTTGTTGGTACCCTAATAAAATGATGGTCACTTTTTTGGTGTATGATTTTTAAAGTTGCACAGTTCACAATCACTCAAAGTGCAAGGTGGAGTGAAATCAAGTGCTTGGATTAGATTCAGTGTTGTAAACACGCTTTCTGGCTTATTGAAAGCTCTGTTGTGTGCTGCTTGACTGATGCAATAGTGGCTTAGATTCTTTTGTAGGAAGGAAGGTGCTGATACCTACAGTAAGCAAGGGGTAGTAAAAATAAATTGTACTTTAGCTTCAGGCTAATGATTTTATAAAATATCAGGTTCTCTTGCTGGATTAATGTAAACTGCTTTGTTTGCAGGGTTTATTGTCATCCCAAAACCAGGCCAATTCTCCAAGTGGAACTGTAGTATAGCCACCACACTACTGCTAGCAAATCTCTGAACACAGGACAAGAAGTAATGACAATGGAACCAGGAGCTGTTCTTCAGGCAAAGAGCATCACAAATTATAATGTGGCAGAGTGTAAACATGGAATTATGTGAATCACATAGTAATTTGCAAAGGAATAATGTAATGAGTTCTTATTACAGCTACTACTGCTAGCTGCTCACCCAAGGAAGTTTTCATTAAAAAAAAAAAAAACTTCCTTTGGTGCTGCAGAGAAAAATAGTTAACATTTTTGGTTTTCTTTATACTTTTAAAGTCCAGTGTAATTTAATCTATATATATAAATATATAAATAAGAGATATATATAGTGTAAAATAAAGTATGTTTCTTAAATTCAAGTAAGTTCAATGGTTAAATTAGTACTTCACCATTGTTTATTTTGCACTGATTTTTTTAACAAGAGATGGCTAGAAGACAGCCTGGAATGCACTCACAGAAAATGAAAGTCATTACTTTCTGGCTTCAAGATGTTATTCAGGAAGATGGATGCTGCAATCTTAGATTTTTAAAACAAAATTGTTTTGCACTTAAATAGTTTAATGCTAATAGAAAATTACTTTAAAATTGGTGTCCAAACACCAGGAAAACTATGTTGTGGAGAAAAGATCCTTTGTATCTATTAAACATTTATTTTAATATTGTTGTTTCCAACTGCAATCAGCTCTGTATTATATGTATAAATAATGTAATTCAGTGATGGGGGAGGGGAGTAATGGATCATTACACTAGAAATTCTCATTCATTTAAGAAAGTGATATTTCTAATTCAGAAAACACATTAAACTATCTTGAATATGCATTTTTGTTTACTTTCTGTTCAAATTTGATCAGTTTTGATGTAATCAATCCTTTGTTGAATTAAATGTTTGGTACAGAAATATAGTCTAAACTTTGTAGAACAAACTCCTTTTTAAAAAAAAATCTCATCTACAACATTGCTTCATATTTAATGTAGTTGAATTTTAACTAGGAAAATAACATTGGTCTGTTCTCATTCATAGTGGTTTATCTCTAAATTCATCACGTAGCAGAAATCTTGCAGACAACTTTGTAGGGTGAGGATTTTGTAATCACAATTTGTATATTTGTCTTGGGAGTTTAGAAGTGAACAATCTGACAGCAGTAGACATACCCACCTTTTGACTTGGCAAATAAAAATTACGTCAACATACAGGAGTAGATACGTTTCTGAGAACTCGTTTGTCCTGTTTACAGGCATCTTGTTTACAATTCAACACTTTTAAACTGATAAGTATTATGGGAATACATATCCATGTATTTGTGTAGTTTAACGCTGCTTGTCTGAACGCATGTTATTTTCAGTCAGCAACAGAACACTTAAAATTGTTTTCAGTATTTCATGTGCAGATGGAAAAAAACCAGAGAGATGTTGCTCCATGTCAAGCCCCAGAAATGACAGAAGTCTGTCATATCTTTCCCTCTGTCCTGTGTAGAAATATGCAGCCTTTTGCTGAATCGTGCAGGCAGGTGGAGCAGCCTGAGAACGTGCAACTTGCCCTAGAGTAGGCGCATGCTCAGTGTGAGGGCATACCTCAGCAGAAAACTGCCCGTCCTGCTCTCCAGCAATGAAGGTGGGTAGAATGATTTTAATTGCAAGTAAGCAGTAGACACCTCATGTTTTTCAGGAAATGAATGAAAACTTGTAGAGAAACAACTGCAGAAGCTGCTTGTACCTAAATCTCTCATTCTTGTCATGCAGCTAGCATATAAAAAACCTGCCAGATTTATAGACTGGCACTTGGATTGTCTACTTTATTAAAGATGGAACTGTACTTCACAATTCTCATCTATTTGCATTCTTCTGAAATACAAGGAATGGTGAAAATACCAAAACTGAGCAGCATTATTGTTCAGAAATTCTGTTTTATTAACATATTGGGTTTAACTGTTAGAATACAGATAAACCTTGTCACTGAGAACTAGTGTAGTTATCTCCCTGTAGAGATCTTTATATGAGTGCTTCATGTGGTTTGAGTCAAAATGAAACAGTTGAGGAAAAGATGTAATAACACTCTTTAAAAGACTGACTGTATTTTACCAGCTGTAGGAAAAAACAGTGCTGGAAGGACCGCAGTATCCAGTGTTAGGGTAATAGTAGCAGCTGCTTGCATATCTGTTTGCAGAGTACATCCCTGCTATAACTCATAGTCAAATAGCATACAAGGAGTCTACATGTTTTTTTTTTTTTCAGCAACATCTTCTATACCATTTCACCTGGCAGCTTGAACTTTTCCATCTCACCCTTTCCTCCATATGGAAAAAACTGATTTTAGGAAGAAAAGGGATACTAATAACTTACCTGGGAAGAACTTAGAGTTCTACAACAGATATAACTCTTAATATATTATTTTTTTCCTACCCTGTTTAAAAAAATAGAGTGCAACACAGATCATCTCAGTACAGAATTTTAGCTTGAAGAATGACGGAAGGAACAATACTTGCCAATTTATAGTTTAAAGTTGAATGTATTTTAACTATAAAGCAAGTGGAAAAACTCAAGTTTGCCTACTAATCCAACAGCCAGAGAAGTGTAACTGGTCTCCAGAAGAAAAACAGCAAAGAACTTGTAATGAAATAAATGCCCATGAAGCATTCTAAGTGCCAAACTCAGTAAGATCCACCTGAAAGCTTAAAATAAATGAAAAAAACCATTCCAAAGTGGTGCTTCACTTGAAATACACAATTTTCATATCAAAAGCAATCTGCCGAGTGTGAAATTGCTTTTTTTCATTGTAACAGACTGACAGCCCCAAATACTTATTACGTGAGAGAGAATTGCTGGTGATATACAAAATACTACTCTGATAACCTTTTCTTGCCCAGTTTAGACCTACAAAGAATTCAGACTTCATATTTTTCAACAAATAATTACTTGCCTGGTATATGAATAAGGTGATTACCTACCTGATATTACTCATAGAAGTAAACAGTTGAAATAACACTTTGAAAACAGGAAAATATCTTGTGCAAACAGGATTTGAGGGAATTCCTTTTTGGGGGGGGGAGGAGTTGGATTGCTGAATGGAAATATTTCAGCTTCAACATCTGCAGTTTGAGGTTTCCAGAAAAAAAGATCACAGGAAGCTACCAATACAATTAACATTATCTCCAAAAAGAATATACTTTGCCTATTGTCCTAGGTAAGAGAGCTCTGAGTTTGGATGATCAGTAGGATTTTTTTTTTTTTTAATTCCCAGTTTAAGAATCTGGAGCCTGCCATACGCTTGATTTGTTCAGGGTCTTGTGATGAATTCGTAACTGGAGAGCAAGATCCCTCAGATACAATACTACCTACTTTTAGATCATTTGTACTTCTGAAGATCATGCTCGGCTCCAATATATAACAGCAACTCACCATCTTCCCCTCTTTAAAACAAAACAGAACAACAACAAAAAACACTGGATAAGCTCATGGCAAAAGAGGTAAGAAGTCGGAGGTTACTGTTACTGTAGACCTGCAGTCCTTAATTCCATTTCCTAAGTTTAGCATCACACCTTTTAATTTTTGTGTCAGCCAATGCTAGATATGCAGACAAATATTAGATTGCATTATTATTGTTCAGTCTATCTGTTCTGTTTGAACAGTATGAGCTGCTAACTTACAAGCATGACTAAGTGGGGAGATGATTAACTGTAATGGAACAGTAGAACTCAACTGGTCACTCTGTCTTCATGTACTCCCACTACACTTTCAAGATAATCATGGTCAGGAATGTATTTTCTGCTTAGAACTACAGGAAAAATGACCTTCATCTAGTATGAGTTTTAATAAAATCAGAAACAGCATCTACCTATTCTGTTGCATTCTGCTATTTAATTCTCCCTTTTTTATGATGTTCTACTGGTATACTACACTACCTCCACTAAGACTCAGTTTACACGTTTACTTCTGTGGCATACCTACGATGAGTAGCGGCAATCCACCCTGCAGAGCCTTGTTCATGTGCTATAATTTACAATAATTCTTGCCAGGGCTGGGAGGTATTTCCATTCTTGCTATTGAGATTCTGGAATTTTGCTATGAAGAAATGGAGTAAAATGAGCAAATGTACAAGATATTCAGCTTGGACAGTTCACTTTGAATCAGACCAAAAAATGACTCCCATGGTATACACCACATAAACATCTAGCCTGCTGATATTTTCACATTTTAAAAAAATCACTAGTAATGTAATGTTGATCGTCAGTAAGTGAGAATAAGGCCTTCTTCAACACATGAAGATAAACACTAGATAGACACACACTTTTAAGCAGTACATCTCAAAAGAATTCATAAAGAACTTGAGTATCATGAGCTTCCCCACACTGAAAAGGTACAATGGCGAACTTGGGCATGCTCAAAGTTACCCAGATGCTGAATGGCAGAACAAGGACTAGGATCTAATGCAGTTACAATAGAATTCTACTAGTGTTGAGACACTGACTCTTTAAAAAACAAAACAAAACAACAACAGAGAGAAAAAAACCAATAATTTAAAAGAACAACAAAATCAACAACAAAAAAAAAGCCACCTACTGGAAAACTTCTAATTGACTGAGAACAATTGTTATTTTCACAAGTTTATATCCTAACAAAATCTTGGAAGGAGATTTGAGAGAAAAATGGGCATAACTTTTATTTCTAGATGACTAATATTTTTATAAAATCTTTATGTTAACATGTATTTTGCTATATCATTTAAGCTGCATCTTAACTGATTGTCTGGACTTAGAGCATCAATCTTGAATTGATAATTAAGGGTTGGTTTAGCAGCTTTAAGTACTTTTTTTCCTAAAATGTGATCTGCTATCCAGTGTGCTGCCTCTGTTCTTGCTTTTCATACTGCCTCATGTGCAGCAGCGACTTATCTACCACAACATACCTCTTGCCACCTTTCTCTTCCCATCCCCAACCATCCCCCTCATCCCCACCACAAGTTGTGCAGTGGTAGATCTACTGCAAAAGTAAAAAACTAAGCCGTAATGCCATGATGACTGCAAAATATAAGGCCTGAAAATGTATCATTGATGTCTCATAACCGCAAAGGAAAAGAACAAGAAATTAAAGGATGGGTAGCAGTGATGGTCACAAGTCTAGACTTTTGACCTTGCCGGTGTTGACTGGATTTTTACAATTGAGTTGCTGATTTTTGTTTAATTGTTTCTTTAAATGAGCAAAAAAGTTAGGCAGCACAAGACATTGCCTATTGCTGAGCAGTAGTGCTGATTTGGCATTGGTTGGTTTTCACTTTCTCGTTGCATAGTGAGTTGTTGCACAGCAGCAGAAGTCCCAGAGCTCTTTGGTTACAGCTTCAGGAAGGTAAGTGAAAAATCCAATGAAGAGCAGAGTAACTTAGAACTAACAAAAAAAGTTCTTTGCAAAACCTGACTTGCAGCTAGCTATATTGGTTGACCGAAGATTTCTAAACCCTAGCAACGTATGCCTTGCACAAACATGCTCATTTGAGTTTTAAATAGTAAAGCTGTTTTGTAACACATCACCAAGTTAATTATTGCAAATTTTTAGGAGATCTCAGGAGTTTTAAGATCAATGGTATCAAATTCCAGTAGCAACTTAAATATTTTCCAAGTAAGATAAAAATGTTGCTTTTTAAACACTTGCCTTTTCTAGCACTAGAGAAGAATAACATTATATTAAATTGTTACTGAGCATCTGTAAAATTTCTGAAACGTGATAAAATCTATTCCTTTATTCCTCTTTTAAGCAACCAGCTGCAATATCAGTCACTTAAAACTTTTGATTAATATTAAGAACAATGCTTGAAGAAAACTATGATCAAAGTTGCTTTCTCTTTTAACTAGTTAACAAAAATATTGACCAGTTATACTAACTGTATCAAAATCAAGTATCTCATATGATTGCATAGTCTGCAAGTTCTCAATAAAATGTGAGGTTGAAGTTACTAAATACAGGAGGTAAATACTTTCCAGAAATCACTAGGAAAGAAAAATAATCTAAAAAATAAACAAGATGATAGGTCACGTTAGCTGTCATTTATTATATAATATGAAAACTGTATTTTGTAGGTAACATTCCATTCCTAATACTGAAGCTCAACGAATCATTTCATGTTATTTTTAACCAACCGCTTCCTCCATCAGGTTCTAAAAGGAAAAAATATTTAGAAAGTTCAATATAGAGTGCTCTCTAAGCTCAGACAGAACAATGCTTTAATTAAATATTGATAGTCTTCAGGAACAGAATACCAAAAATGCTAGGTAAGCAGCCCTTTTAACCTTGTTCCTTGTGTTCCTGACAAATTGTCAGAGAAACTCAAAATAACGCACTCTTGTTTTTGTTAGATCTCTAACAACGAAAGCATGATTGGGGCTGTTTTACTGCATAGTCGTGCTTTTCCTCACACTCCAAATACTTTACAAGGTGGTCAGTAACCTCCTCCTCTTCCTTCTATAGCAGGTAAGCAGTAACGTTTCAGGGAAGACTTAAGTGCCTTCTGTTTCTCAGACTGTTGAGGAAACAATAGAAGTTTGAAATGTGCTCTGCAAAACATATTTTGCTGTTATACTTTAATGAGCAAGTTAAGAGTCTATACCTCGATATTTGATCCAATAAGAAGTTTAACAGAGTGTACCAAAGGCATTTCACCACTTTCCTTAGCTGCAGGAAAAACCGAATGCAATGTAGGTATAGGACAGGAAGTCAGTTTGGCTACTCCAGATGGATTTAATATTGGTAATTCTCCAGAAGGGGGTCCATGTTGTTGTTTTGTTTTTTTCCTGGACTTTCCTAAGAGAATCCTTTTAAAATAAAGAAATTAGACTTAATTTCTTTTTGAGAACATCTTAAAGAGTAAAAAGAAAACAAAAAAACCTAAGTCATCAGGAAAACAAACAAAACCTCAGCCAAATACTATTTCAGCTAATTCTTTTTTAAAAAATTACTACCCTACAGGATTTTTCTTGCAATTTTTTCCTATGGAACCTCTTACAAAGCTCATATTGATGAACCCAAGAACTAAATTGGTGGAAAAAGTGTCTGCTTGTATGGAAGGAGACTTCATGCTTTCAATGTTAAATGCACAGCAGAATTTTTTTTTAATCACTACTGTGATTTTTTTTTGTGAAAAAATTGTATTTGACAGTTTTTCATGCAGTACTACTACCTCACCTTGCAGTCAGTGTGAACTCTACGAGTGCATATGTTGAGTATTTTTCATGTCATCCGTCTATAAACAACGTTTTAGTTGGCCAGAATTTTTCATTAGATTTTAGTTTGCTGATTTTCAGTATCAAGTGTAAGCTTAGTATTTGTCTGGATGTCATCTGAACACAGGATAACAAAGTAAAAAAGAAAACAAACAACCAAACAACCCACTAATTCTTCAAAATGTAGACTGAAGACCTCAAGAGCACAAATAAAAGTTCTAGCAGAGACAGAAAATGATCTGTAAAACTTTTTTAAACTCAAGGGTTGGCAGCAAAAAAAAAGAGGAAGACCGTGTTTTAAAAAACATGGCACTGACCCTCTAAGTAGCAGCAGAAAACCGTCTGTCTGCATTATCTGGCATTACAGCTTTTATATTCTAATTCTTGTTCAGGGGTTGGGGGGATGGGGAGCTGCATCAGACCCAATAAAGACTGGTGGTAGGGCAGACTGAATAAAACCAAGACATCAGCTTAAGTAAAACATTTGTTTCTAGCTAACAAGCTCAGTGTCACAAATTACTCTAAGTGGGCTGACAGTGCTTCCACTTAAATATTACCTCTCTTTGACTTTCCTTTGAAATTTGCCACAAATGCAGAGGTACTTGCCCTGCTGTATTTTCTAGTAATGTTACTCTCTGCATGGCCAAAGCTTGTGTATCAGCTGCCCTAAAAAGTTTGGGGAAAAAAGAAAAAAAGAGGAAAAACATCAGTTGTGCTTTAGGTGAAGTTTGGACTCTGCAAAGATCTACGCTGACTGACTTCGCTTCAGTCTGTTTTAAATAGTAAGCACATAGTGTTCACCTCACTTCCTAATTTTGGTCTTCAGGATTGAAACGATTTGAAGTCACTTGCCAGAGTTCTTGAAAATAAGGATGGTGTAATGCTTGGTGGGCAGCAGTTCTCTCATCAGGGTCATATTTTATCATTGCATACAGTAGAGAGAAGCGTTTAGGAGACAAACTGTGCACAAGAGGAGGTATTCCTTTTCCTTTTTTAAAGGGGAAATCAAAACTCGTAATTGTTGACCTCTGTTAAGCAAGTTGAGAACAAACAGTTATTCATGTATATTCAGAGAGAAACTACAACTTACTGAATGAAAAAAGTTATTCTAATCTGATTTAGGTAATCATTTATTAGGGGCAACTAAGTAATACTTGGAAAAAATGTTGTCTTTCCTAACAAGTTATGTCATTGGCCTTAAGGATACTATAGAAATAAAAGGCCAAATAAGATTGATGTAGGCTCAGATTTCTTCTGCTCTGCCTACAAGGATCACAAATATGTGGCTGTCTCTGGGGCTGTTGGGGGTAGATAGAAGACACCACTCTTTAATCAGCAGCTGTCACAACAGAGTTAGATTTTTGTGCTGGTTCCCTGTACAGAAATTGTACACAGCTGTGCAGTTGTATTTTGCATATTTAAACACCAAGTCTAATAACTATGGAAATGCATACTTACTGCTTGAACTTGTTGAGAGTTTTGTTGGCAGGAGTGCCTATAACATCATGGATTTTTGAAATCTGGTCCAGTTCATTAGATCCAGGAAAAAGAGGCTGAAAACTGCAAGGTAAGAGATAGTATTAGCACTGTAGAACACAAACTAGTTTAAGTGGCATAGCTGCCGCTTTGGTTAAACTTTTTTAATTTAAGAGAAAGATAAACTTTAGGATTATTTATTTGTGAACAGTTTAATACCAGCCAACAACCGAAGGGTAACATGTAAGCAGCAGATTAATACAACTGCATTTTTGGATGGAAAGGACAGTTTGGGTTATTAAACAGTAATCTATAATTGCCCTCTCCTCCTAGGTTTGGGGTAAAATACATAAAGACAACATCCCTCCCGGTCAAAGGTAATGGATATGGGATTTTGTTTCCTTCTAGTGAAGTGGCAGATCCCGGAAGACAGTATGTTTTCCTCCTTTAGGATAGCAGAACCAAGCACTCCCTCTTGCTGTGTATGCACATAGAAATACATATTTATAAGAAACATTCCATTCCTACACACAGGTTCTTTACAAGCAGCAATACTGGAAAGATGGTAATTTGAACTGCATTCCTGAGCTTGATCCTCAGTTAATAGAAAACTTGCATAGAGTCCTTGAAAACGTTGTTATCAGTAGAGCAATCTGACTCAACAAGTTAGGTCCGCTAAGATTTGTTTCTTGCATATGTTCCCTTCTTCCATACTAGCAGAGCATTTCCTTTGGCATATACTTTAAGAAACACTTCAGTAGCACGGCTTGATTCTTGAAAGCAAAACATTCAGCCCTTTCTGTAGAGGGAGAAACTTCTTTTAACTGTTTGCAAATTCAGTCAAACAGTTGGCTGCACATCTTTCTGAATGTCTTCGTAAAGCTTTGAGAGGAAGGAGGAGAGAAAGAGATCTGATTCATGTTGTACAGCTGTATCTCACAAGACAAGCAGTTGGGAGTGGTTTTTGTGTGAATGACAAAAATGTGCTGTCTCTAAATATACAGCTAGAACTTATGGAAGGACAACTGTGCAATCCACAAAAGAAACATAATCCAGGAACGCAGGTTTATAAGGAATAGAGAAAGTGAGAACAAGGTGTGAAAGACAAGCATGACTGAGTAAAAGATTAAAAAATTCTTACAAAATGTGGTCTCAAGCGTAAAGACTTACGCAAATGTTCAACAGCAAAAACTGCAAGATCCTCCTAAAAAGAAACAAACCTGTCCATAACTTTCTTTAGCTTGGCAAAACTGTATCTTTTTAAATTCACTTTCCAATAAACATTCCTCGTTTCTTTCTGAACACCTATTAGGTCTCTGAAAATGTGCAGTGGTTGCAAAGACTGAAATTTGTTACATTAAGCTAAAATTATGAAGAAATATCTTTAAGGTTTTTTGCCCTAAAAAAAATTAAGTTTGCAGCATGTAATTTTCTTGCAAAACTTCAAAGCCCACAGATTCAAATTGGAATGGGAAAACATGGCACTTTTAAAGCATTTGTTCCCAATTTACTCTGCAAGAGAACTGCCACATTTGGAATTTTTCTGTTAACAGCTTTCTGACCGAAGTAGAACTGTTTCTGCAAGTTAGCAGCCAAAGCATAAGGGTTGTCATTTAATGCGATGGTGACAGCAGCAGCTGCACTTGCCATGTGGAGGAGGAGGAAAGAAGCAAAGCAAACGTTACCACTCCTGGTTACAGACCAGAGGCAGCAGTGTGGGTGGAGAATAAAGAACTTCTGCTGTTGCTAGGGCACAAAGATACTGGAGAAATACTCGTGGTGGTTATTTTTTCTTTTTTTTTCTTTTCTTGAAAACCAATAACAATTTTGTTGAATTAATAGTTTAATTATCTTTGAAAATCTTAAAGGACTTTAATCCAGGTCTTTCTGAACTCTAATCCAGGTCTTTCTGAACTCTTCCCACATCAGAACCCAACTTCAAGATATTCACAAGGGACACAAGGGTCTTGAACAAACTATTTTATAAACCAAACTAGTAAGTCCAAGGGAGTGTCTTCTATGATCTCGTCTGTTTTTGCAGACGAGTAAGTCATCAAAAGAGGGAAAAATTTTGCCATCAAGTGCATTAACAAGACTGAGGATGGTTAGTGATACTCGTGACAGGAAATGAGCCATATTTCAGAAACGGCAGATAAAACACGTTTTTATCAAACTCAAAGACAGAGGGGGGGACTGTTCGAAAATGTTATTTTCCTGGTAAACATTTTTTTACGGATATAATGTTCTCTTAATCATCCCGCTGCTTTATTACTAACCTGCCATAGGGCGAAGAGAGTGCCAGATGAGGGATGCCAGCTGCGTCGTGAACCCTGCAGACTAATCACGCAATGAACTTCCACAAAACCGTGGAAACAACAATCTGGTTACTCATACCACGTGCTCCTTATTTCAGTTATTTACCTTTGATTTTCTTGATTAACAATAAGGAAGACCCTCCAATGAACACTGTACCTTGTGATTTCACAGAAAACACAGACAGCACTCCACATATCAATTCTGTAACTACAGTACCCATCTGTAAGCAAGCATTCAGGAGCTCGGTACCAGCGTGTGGAGATATATTCTGTATATGGCTGCTTAAAATATATACTCCTACAAGATCCAAAATCTCCTAACTTCAGGGTATTCTGCTGCAAAAATAAAGTATTTTGACAATCTAGAAACACTGAAATGTTCAAGCAAAGATTTTCCTTAAATGTATGAAGCAGTCATCAGAACAGAAATCACAGATTACTTTAAGAAAGCCCAGGGAGAGTATTATAGCTGTAAAACTGCATTTAAATAGCATGTAGCTCCAAGACTTGAAGAGATGTGTGTCCCGTAATATGTGCAAATGCCTTTCTCTACATCATTAAAAGACAGAGCTAAGAGTTAATTGAAAAGCATATGGACTATTACTGAAGGGAAGAACGCTAAATAGGACATCTGGATTAAGTTATTTTCTTTGACTTCTTGAGTTTAGCAGTGATGTAATGGGTGGTTTTGGCTTTTCTTTCTGGCAACAGTTTTTCCTGTACATTTCTAGGACTTGAAAGAAAAATATATCTCCAGAAAATAAAATTTCATAAACAGAATTTTGAAATCCTTGCTTTTCAGACATTAGTAAAATAACATTCTGAAACTCTCAGGAGAATAGATTTCAATGAAGAAATCTTCTGAAAGCTAGTATATTCTGCTCTCTTCTGGATGAGTAACTTCCACTAAACCTAGGGATTAAACATAGAAGGAGACGCAGAACTGAACCCTATTGCTTGTTTCTAGGTTAACACAGAAAGGAAAATATATATTAATAAATGATAAAGGACCGTTTTGCAGATTGGCATGGACACATGGAGGCTGTGACACATCTGATTCATCTCAGGTGTTAGCCAGTAACAAACCTGCTTGTTCATTCCTCTAGATCAGGAATGAAGTATTAGAGGCAACAGTTTATATATATTACAAAACCTGCACTTATATTCATAAAGAAGCATTACTTTCTCAGCATAAACAGAAAAATACCAATACACTTCACTTTCAGTTAAGTATTCTCACATAAAATGAATTACCTTTATTAATATCTCTTCTGGTTTCACATCTCTGTGAAATATCCCATTTCTGTACCAATATAAACACACCAGAGAGAAGAGTTCAGTGAAAAGAAAAATTATCAGTGCTTCCAGTTATTCGTAAAGCAAACAAACAAACAAACAACAACAACAACAACAAAATAAAGAACCTAACACTCCTTCAGCCTTATTAACAGCATAGTAAAAAACTGAATTTTACCACCACTGTGGGACAACAACTACAGGTATGGGAGTGGGAAAAGGGAAAGTCGAGGAAGGGGAGGTCAGGCTTTCTGCTTTTGCTCTCACCAGGGTTAGAAAAGTATGGGGAGCGACCCCTGCTCCCAGGAAGGCTTCCTGCAGCAGACAGCAGAGCTCCTATCTTCCAGGGCTCTGCTACAGGCAAAGAAGCATCTGGGCAATGGCCTTTTTTCACACTGCAGCAATCTGCTGCCTCACATAATTGTATGTACCTGCTTAGAGATGACCCTGGAATAAATGTATAATACATGTACTGTAAAGCTGTTGCCGAACCAGGTCTCTTACCTGTGTATGTGATCAAGAAATTTGCACAACTGATACATGTAGTTCTTTTTTTTTTTTTTTTCAGGTGATGGCTTTCTCCTTCCTAGAATTAAATTTCAAGTTGTACAAGTCCTTTTTAACAAAAAACAATACAAAAAAACCCTCTTCTGCTTCCAATATATGCATTGATATTACCTTTATACTATTATACTACTTCTGTTATTTATAGCTAGCTTTGTAATCCATTTTCCATTCAAATTCAGACATAATTTAAATTTCAGTATGCACAAGAATAGTTCAGCTAACATAACTGTCAATTCAGTAGTCTATAAGCTCCCTTAGCTTTTACTGTGTGTTTTTCTTGCAATATCTGTGTCTCCAAGCACTAATAGAACTGGAATATTTCACTTTGAAATGTCTAATTTCCTTTCTAAAAAAAGTTAACATGCCTTAAGGTTCAAGATTCCTATCAATCACCTCAAATTAGTGCAATGCTTAAATGACTGTGATTCACAATTGACTTGCAAATGACAGGTTAACCTAGGTGGGTTAGCTTGCTATTGCAGTTGCACAACAGTTACAAACTTTACCTATTTTTCAGAGCCATTCAGTAACTACTCTGCTTTTTTTCTTTCATAGGCTCCAAAGACCTTTTAATCTTGCTATAATGCCTTTATATAATGCTGCGAGGTCATCGACAGTGGCAGAAGTGATCAAATTTTTGAAAACCAAAACAGGTACTGGTCTGCATGCTGACAGCAGCATGAGTACCTGGTGGGGGAGCAGGAGGGAGACGATCAGGGCACTAACTCACTAGGCTGCAAGTGGACCAGTGTCCCCAACTGCTCACCGTGCTCCTCCAGCCTGCCACCATAATCCACCAAGCACAATTTAGATAACAAAGCGCTTGAAACAGGGCACCATTTACACCAGGAACCATAATATTACTATCCTGGTGGAGAGAGATGGTGTTTTCAAATTCAGGATTTTTGTTATTTGCAGTAGAAAAGACTTTATAAAATGCAGTTATTCAAACCAACTTGGATTATTATTAGTATTTAAAAAAACATCAGGCCTTCATGAGAAGAAGTCATGCTCAATAGTTTTTTTTCTTTACCAGTCACTACTAAAATCTGGAGCAGATGCTCTTCTACTTTCAGGTTTATCGCTACAGAAATCTTACTTGGAAGTCATTATGAAGCGAATCATAAGACAGCAGCATTTGAGGCTACAATCATTTTTCTTTGGGGCATCTTCCCCACCTCTCTCTGAGCCTTATTTTTTTCATCACTTTAAATGACCAAACTGTTCTCGATTACACAAAAGGCAAGGTTGGTTTTCAGTTATTAAATGACTTGTGATACCACTATAAATTAAGCAAGAAAATTATGACTTTGTGTAAAGACAAATAGCCTTGACCAAAATAACATGAATCTGTCAGCGTAATGAAGAGAGAAAAAAAAAAAAAAGGATCACCTTTCCCCATTAGTGGCATTACAGTGAACTGTCCTCCTAATTACACAAGTGCCTTCATACACCTTGTTAAATTAGAAATTAATTTAGTCAATCCCTGCTTTAAGTTTTTCTTCACTACAAAATTTTGTACAAACCATACTTGCCTCTAAATTTTTCTAACTTAAAGTTTTTTTGAATTGTCCCACACCTTTATTAAACTTAAGTTTGCAAGATTCAGAGTATTCAGATAATGACATGGATTTACATTACTATTTACTGTAGAAATATACAAAAGACTACAAATTGTCTGAAATGTAACTACTTTTGTACACTCTGAAAACTGTTTTCTGACAGAGCATCGCTAACATACACAATTTAGTTGTTCTATAAATTAGAACTCCTTCAAATCACAATGCTGAAAATTCATAAGGAGCTCCTACTTTCCACTGTTATCCGGATATCCTCAGTCAATAAATGTTCTGGCTCCGAATTAAGATTAATTTTGCAATTTAACTATGCACTTAGAATTTTTGCTAGATATTTATTCTTTGAAATAACTGCCACGTTATATTTTTTGACTTTGCAGTAAGCCATAAATAGAGTTGTTTGGGGGAGAAAAGTTAAAACAAACAAAAAACCTTATTTCTGTCCCATAGGAAATTGTGGTTTTGACACTTATGCCCACTTTGAAACTGCCGAAATTAATATCTGAAAAAAACATGGGGAAAACAACCTTCCTATGGAAAATCTTCCTATGAGTTTGATAAGAGCTGTATTTTAAAATAAAACAGAACATACTGAAATTATTAGACTAATTTCCATCTGTGTACAGTGTTTAACATAGCAGGCTTTTTCACATGAAAAGAACAAGAGAAACACTGAGAAATGTACACTAAATGAAAGCAAATACTTTGGGGTTAAAAAAAGAGGCAGCTGAAGAACAAATCTAAACATTCTGATTTTGTATAAGTATAGTATCTTTCCTAGAAGGAGAACATACAGGATTGTTTTTAATGCACTGGACTACCATACTGTCAATAAGGGCTCCTTCCTATATTCTTCTACTCACTCTGACTTAACAACTTGACAAATTTATCTTAGAAAAATAAAAAGCCTTAAAAAAAAAACCACAGCAATTATTCCTGTCTGTTTCTATGATCAGCAGAGCCAAACATTTTAATCTCAAATCTTTTTCTAGGTCAGATTAGGGTTACTCCTTTTGTTACAGATCTGAATACTCAATGTCATGAACATAATGTTTGAGAGCAAGTCTTTATTCTATTACACTGAATATCGGTTGCATGTGGAGTTACATAAATTAATCTCCCAGCTGTTAAGACATTACAAATTTTTAATTATTAAAAAGAAAAAAAATCCTTTTACTACTGAAATTGTAAATAAGTGCCCCTCCATTTATCATATCTAACTCCTTTGGTGTCTATACGAGATCTGTTTTTAAATCAGCTTTTGTTCTAAACCTTTCTGTAGGAACTCTTCCTTAAGCTTTATGGTCTCCCACCTGCTTTGACAAACACTCCAGAATTCTTAAATATAGGTGTTTTCAGTGAACAATGCTATTTTATAGAGAAAGCTTGGTAAAAGGCATTTTACTAGAAAAAAAAATTGAAAGTCATTCATTAATTCAGTAGTCTTCGAAACAAATGGGGATAATTTTCAAGTTCATTACAGTCCTGACCTAACAAGAACCTGTTTAAGTTGTACTTTTTGTTATACAAAGTAATTGTTTTGTAGGGAAGGTTGTTTCCCTGTTTTCATGTAAAGTTTGACTGTAGAAATAGATGTTCATTGACCTGACTCAACCTTCTGCATGCATCCATGCTTTAAATGACTGGGTATATTGCACTGGAAATGAATATAGAATAAAGCAGTACAGCACAAAACTTCACTATAAATTTCATAATATGTAATAGTGAACAACCCTGTGAAATACTCTTCCACTTTGTGATCTACACAAGGAGGGTTTGTCTGTTTAAGCACATGCTACATACCTTTTATCAGCTCATAAATATTCATATCCATAAGTCCACATATCAGTGAAAGGGAGACAGCTTTTTTATCACTGAAGAAATAAATTAGGAGACTTTAAGATAGAAATAAAACTTACATGTTGATTTGTATACAGTGTAGAAAAAAGTACTTAGTTTAACCAGTACTAAAATGGACATTTTCATTTTTAACTGATACTTTCTCGCAGAAGTTTTTCAGCTTAAGGTCTGAGGAATCATATTTTTAGTTTGTACTATCCAAAGTGTCCTTTGCAAAAGTTAACTCATTTACTCTGTGAAGGTATTTGAATGCATGTTTTCTGAGTATATGGCACTGTTCACTATCAAGAAATTTCCAGTAAATTAAATGACACAATGTTACAGTCAGATAAGAAAAACATTATGCCCTATATGAAAATACTTTCTAGCCTGGTCATCAGTAATCAGTGGAAATGAGTATCTGACTGGAATCTCTGTTTTGCTCACAACAGCAGTTTTAAGTATTATCAAGACACGATAACATATCTGACACTTTATTTTCCATTTTGCTGCCCTGCAGAGGCAGATATCTTTAGGTCTTCAGTTTTTCTAAGAAGAAGATAATTGCATTAAAGTACACCCCCTCTGCAGTGTTCCATTAACCCAGACAAAAGGTTGAGGGTACAATCTGCAATCCAGTTTACAGACAGACTGTGAAAGAGCTAGGCGAGCTGGCTGGCCATCTGGATTACACTTCATTAACGACACGGCAGCTGAAGCTGAGAATTCCAGAAAGCTAAGCTGCTGACATGATTACCAGCTTTTCATATATTTGTGGAAAACAGGTCTGCCAATAACAGTATAGCACCACAGGCTTGAGCAGAGGAATAAGAGAGCCTGGAGAGCAAGAGAAAAAACATTTTAAGCATTCAACAAGTTTTGTGTCAAGTACTTGGAATAACGAACTATGTCTGTTGTTGCATAGTGATGAAGACAGCACAGCAACAGAGTAAATGCTGTCATAAAACTTGATCTCCATGAGGCCTCAGAAGACACTTAAGTGCCCAATGGAGCTACAAGGAACCCAACTCCATCGCTGCCTGATCTCTCTTCAGATTCATGCCCCAGCTGCTGCCTAGTTCAGGGATCTAAACTTCCATTCTTTGCAAAGGAGATGTATCTGTAAAGTTACCTACAAAATGGTGCTGCCAAACAGTTTGCCTGGATCCCTACTTCAGATTGCCAGGCCAAACCACGATCCTCGAAGTACCAGGGCCTATTTCAGCAAGTAAGCTCTGAGAGAGCCTAACCAAAATAGTCTCCAGTAGACACGATACTGTGTAATTAAAGCACTCACTGCATATGGGACATGGGTTCAAATCACCAGCAAGTATTATATATTATGACGTGAAGTTTAGCTCTGCTTAAAATATATCTAGTCTGTTATTTTAATATGGATGTTCAAGTGTTTTTCAGTCTGCTGCAAAAGAGTCAGAGCAAGCAGGACCTGTATCAGCTTTTCTGAATGAAAGAGGCACAATGACTTCAGAATTTGACAGGTCTGCTGTTTTTTCTTTTTGTTGGAATAAAAAGCTGGTAAAGTTCCTACAGGTTGCCTCTAGATTGAAAAGTTACTGCATATTGTTCAAATAAGGGAATAAGGAAGAAATGAATGCACCATACTTACAAAACAACTTCATGTAACATAAGGATATTAGGATGTGGACTCAATCTCCTTAGTGCTTGTATTTCGCTCAGATTATTCACTTGTTCAATACTAAAGTTAAATTAAAAAAGAAAAGATGACTGACTTGCAATCAGGGACTTGATTATTATTGTCTTTCTTTCCTGCCATGAGACTGTCAGAACCCACTCCATTTCAGTGTGAAACTGAACTTTCAAATGCAGGACCTGATAAATTGTTTGCCTGCTTTGTTTCTTTATAGACCAAATCAGTAACCAGGAGAATGGCTTTATTCCTTCTAGCAGTCCAGAGCAGCTGGACTAGGTTCTGTTGAAAATAGTATTATCTGTTGCTAAAAGAGTTTGTTTCATCAGAAGAATTTGTCAGTCAATTTATCAGAGGGTTAAAGGCCTAAAAGACATTTTAAACATGATACATGAAAACACGAGTTGGCTTGTTATTCCCTATCACTGAACTATATACCATCTGCTGTTGATGTAGCTAAGCAGTTAGTTTAAATACTCTTTTGATCATGAACTGGACAAATTTGATCAGTAGTAGGTAACATGTAAATGGACCAACAGTTCTCTAACAACACCGTAGAGAATCACAAGTCACATTAATTCATTAATTGAAGATATTTGTTTTGTTTGTTTGTTTAAACTTACAGCATTTTTTTTTCCAAACCTCCACTTTTCCTTAGTCCCTGAAGCTCTGAGTTACATTGTGAATTTCACTTAAGAGCAAAATGTCCTGTTGTACTTCGTATGTACAAATGTGTCACTCCCACTGACATTACCAGGAAATTAAGATATTTAACTTGAAAATACAAAGTCAGTGACTCAAAACACAGTGTTTGGTACATATATATTTGGAGGAGAATGTCAAATGTATGTCTCTACTTCCACACAGCACTCTTCTCTATTTTCCTAGCTGACAAAAAGCACCCATTTTGTGACCATATAGCGTCTTGCTGATGGATGTAATTAAACATAAACGCAAGTATGAACAAGAACTAATGCTATACATGGATTAAGGATAAATATAGTGCTTTTAACTTGCATTAAAACAGTACTCAAAGTGAGACTGAAAAAAAACACTGTCCAGGAGGGAGGGCTTACACATTTCCTTCTACTGTTATTTACAGCCAGAAGAAAAACAGCACAAGTACATTCAGTGCATTTGGAAAGGCAGAAATTAACTATTTAGTCCTCATTTTTCTTGTTTCTCCCTCAATCCAGCGGTCAGCCAGCATTTACTACAGGGGAGGACATCAGTTAGAGTACTCAAGGAAATAACCCCAGTGCCAAATAGGAAGGCTCTTCATAATCAGCAGCAGCGGTCCCTTTCTGTACTACATGCAAACCTTTTTACTATAGATGTATTCAAAAACCTTCACTTAGTCCTTATTTCACAATTCCCCACTAAATTTAAATACGATTTTCTGTGGTAGTATAACTAATTATGCATACCTTTCAAAATGTTGTTTCATGCGTTTACATGCATAGTACTTTCCATCGCTAAGACTCAGTGTCTTCAAAACATCAGAAAACGTTCCCTCTCCTGTCTTACCAACTGGTTTATATTCTAAAAACAAAAATATATTGTTTCAGTAAGTTTAAAATAGAAATTGTCAAAAAGACTGCATATCAATCCATAACTGATTTGTTAAATTCAGACTACTGCAAAATTTTTTTAATAAAAGTGTTTTTTTTTTTTGGTTACACAACAGTTATTTGAGAGAAAATATAATAACAGAAAACAAAGTTCTGCTGCCTACATTACATAAATTCATATTCCTGAAAGTAAAATACAGCAGTTTAACTACCTCCTTGCTTAGAGTATGATGCTGCTGCACAGAGCACTTTGTATCTATTTCTGCTGCGGCACGTTAGCAACTCATACCTGAGTTTATTTTTTGCTTTTCACACAAACGAATAAAAAGTTATACCTTGAAAAGCAAGTGTATCTTGGCATTGTTTCAACTTTTCTTTTTTTTGAAGCAAAGCAGTTACTGATTTTAAAGCTTTATTCCCATACTAACTTCAGATACGGGTTTCCAAGTAGGCCAAAAATAATGCTTCTGTTTAATATTCTGAGTCTTTTCCTAATTTCCTTCAGAATTGACATTTCTTTTCTTTCCTCCTTTATTCTCTGTCAGCTTTGTAATGAACTGTTCTTTACCAATCCCACTGACTGGTTCCCTTTACCCACTTTGTCCTCCTTTTTCCCTTTATTTTTAGCACCTACAGATTATATCCTTGATAAGTCTTCCAGTTATTTCATCTGAGCAAAAAACAGTTCTGCTCAGCTCTATGCTACTTTTGCTTTTGAGATACTCTTATTATTTAAGACAGATCTAAAACCACTCATTCAGAGGGAGGAAAAGCAGGAAACCTCTTTTGTCATATTCAGCCCTTTATAGGAGTCAGAATAACAGTAGGAGGCTAAAGCTATGCTGATAGCAGTAAACCCAACAAACTAGTTGTCTGTATTAGTTACTGTGACAACAGTCCCTGGCATGAATTTGGCCTGTGACAGCCACCGCTCTCCTAGGCACCTTCCTAGCCTCATGCGAGGGCTCCTTCTAAGGTCATTCCTCAAGCATGGCTTCTGTCCTACTGCCTTGTTTTGGAGGATAAGAGAATTTAGTAGCATAGATGTGGGCCATTTCATGCCACTTGCTCTTTGTGGTTGAGAAGGTCTCCAGATACGTTTAATTTACAAGTATAAATACAGCCTCAGAGTGGAGAAAGCCTGCCAAGAGATTTTGCAGAGAGAAAAGTTACTTAGGCAGGGACATTCTAACGATGTCTTCCAACCAGCAATCAGTTTGCCTTGTCTTCATCTCTTTTCTCTTCCCCAGCTATCATACTTCTCCCCCTTACAAGTCTTTCTTTACCTTGTGATCCAAATGCTTACATTTCAATTAGGGGGATTTGCAAGGGGAAAATTTCTGCTTTCTCCAATACAGAAGCAAGGCTTCTGTGAGAATTGTCATTTGCTTTTCTCATCTGCTGCTTAGGTTTTCTGATGATCATTCTTCACGCTGTTCCAGTGCTGGAAATATTTTTTAAACCAGACTTTCTTTAAAACCTAGTCCTCCCCAGAAATTCAAATATCCTTTTCATTTCCTACATACTCTTTTCCCCTTTTTTTCCTTAAACTAAGGAATTAGGCCATCTAAATTAGAAAAAGGGGGAAGAACAGAGTAATTTAAAAGCAATTACACTGTCTAATGCTCTTTATACAATTACATACAGAACTATTTTAAAAGCAGAAAGAGAATTTGAAAATCATTATGGATAAAGGAGCCAATACCTACCAGAAACTCCAAGATACGGATGAGACCACAAGGTTGTTTAATTCTTGTGGCTGTTATCTGAGAACTGGTCAATCAGTACTTTAAGCAAGGTGATCCCTCTCCTTTGGTGATCGCTGTGCAACACAACTGAGCAAGTAGCATGCTTTGCACTGTGTGCTCCACCCCCTCCTTAAGTTTTAATTTCCTGCCTAAATAGCTAAATATAAAATAGAGGTCACAAATTCAGATTACTTAAATCCAACTTTCCTAAAGAAGACTTCTCAACAAATTTTTTGATAGCAACTGATATTCTCACAAACACACGGGCTATGCTATATGCTCATACAACATCAGAGCCAGTCTCTGTGGCAAAAAATACCCAAAGCACCTACAAAAGATTAGTTATTTGTTGACCAACTCTTTCATTTTAATAAATGCAATACCATATATTTCTTTTCTTAAATGCAAGTAACTGATTCTCTTTTCGTAAAAAATTCAAATCAGATGATCTGAAAGAAAGATATGAATATCTATGGTATATCAGCCATGGGTGTTAATGATCCAAAGCACTTAGGCAGAGAAAGGCAAGTAAAACATTACCATACAAAATCATTGAAAATATTTTTAGATATATAAAGAAGTCAGATAGGACATGTTTATATATTTTGTTCTTTTTTATATTTTCTCCTATACATTATCTTTCTCCTACAAGAGAAATCCAGAATACAATGGAAGGCTCAAAATAATTTGATTTTTTTTTTTTTTAAATTTCAAACTAAAGAGTTCTAGTAGTGCAAGGACAGTTAGTTCTTTAAACACTTTAAAACATTCTTACAGTACAGTAAAGTTTTTATCATGTAAGCACGTAAGGTATTGTCTTGGGCTTACGTGACCAGGTTTTGGTGGCAGGGGGGCCGCAGGGGTAGCCTCTGTGAGAAGAGCCCAGAAACTTCCCCCTCTCATCTTATGTCAGATCAGAGCCAGCTCC